>WNWK01032298.1:0-22003 GCA_009830355.1 Cherax destructor
TAAGCAGGTGAGTAGTACTTGTGTAAGCAGGTGTGTAGTACTTGTGTAAGCAGGTGTGTAGTACTTGTGTAAGCAGGTGTGTAGTACTTGTGTAGCAGGTGTGTAGTACTTGTGTAAGCAGGTGTGTAGTACTTGTGTAAGCAGGTGTGTAGTACATGTGTAAGCAGGTGTGTAGTACTTGTGTAAGCAGGTGTGTAGTACCTGTGTAAGCAGGTGTGTAGTACATGTGTAAGCAGGTGTGTAGTACTTGTGTAAGCAGGTGTGTAGTACTTGTGTAAGCAGGTGTGTAGTACTTGTGTAAGCAGGTGTGTAGTACTTGTGTAAGCAGGTGTGTAGTACTTGTGTAATCAGGTGTGTAGTACTTGTGTAAGCAGGTGTGTAGTACTTGTGTAAGCAGGTGTGTAGTACTTGTGTAAGCAGGTGTGTAGTACTTGTGTAAGCAGGTGTGTAGTACTTGTGTAAGCAGGTGTCTAGTACTTGTGTAAGCAGGTGTGTAGTACTTGTGTAAGCAGGTGTGTAGTACTTGTGTAAGCAGGTGTGTAGTACTTGTGTAAGCAGGTGTGTAGTACTTGTGTAAGCAGGTGTGTAGTACTTGTGTAAGAGATTGGCTGCCTAGCCTTCGTGGTGTCCTGCCAGACATGAGAGACAATTAAGAGTGTGAGATGTTCCCAGCCTACGTTGACTTGCCAGAAGTGTTAGTGTTACCTGTGTGGAATAAGGTGACCTTGGAAACGGTCAAGTGATCATGGCTACCTTGTTTTATGAGGCCTGTGAATCCTAGTAGTGGCATAGGATAATGGTGGGTCTTAGCTGCGATGCTTGCCATATCTCGATTTTCAGATGTTGAAGTGTGTATGTGAAGTGTGTTAACATACGACCTTGGTGGTCGTGATGTGGTCCAGTTGCAGTTACTTGAAAGAATGCAACCCGTTGGAGCAGTTTTCCACGCCAGAGAAGCCTAGAGAGGTTTGGCCCAATGATTAACGTGCGAGGGTGACTAGCACCGGCTAGTGTATTTCTAGTAGAAGTAGGGAAGGCACTGGAGCCAGATATTTAGTTTTAAGGAGAAATGACGGGTAAGGAGGCTTTGCACCAGAGAGCAACTGTTATGCTGGTCAACTGCGAGGTGTACTGATTATGCTGCCTTGTGGTAGTTGAGAAGGCTGACCGAAATATATGTAGTTGAATACTTTTATATTATGTTATGTGTAATTTTGTCTTTGTATTGTAATATAATTAAGGGTTTAGGATTAAAATAGTCTAATAACTTAGGACAAATTGTCCTAGTTCTCAGATATTTTAAACTGGGGGACAAAGGGGGATGTGATGTAGTCAGTGTGCTGTGAGGTCTACCTAAGCAGCCACACCTGCCCTTCGTAAATAGCTGTCAGACACGCCTCTCGGATTATGGCTCAAGTCTTTTGTCTTTTGGACTAGCGTCAGGTCGGCGTCAGGTCAAAGCACGTGGTGCACTCCTCATTAGCGGGATGATTGGAGGACGATATAAGGCTGAGGAAACAACTAGAGAGGGACATTCTGGCGGAGCTCTGGCCTGTCTACCTGGAGTCTACCTGGAGAGAATTCCAGGGGTCAACGCCCCCGCGGCCCGGTCTGTGACCAGGCCTCCTGTTGGACCAGAGCCTGATCAACCAGGCTGTTACTGCTGGCCGCACGCAGTCCAACATACGAACCACAGCCCGGCTGATCAGGTACCGACTTGAGGTGCCTGTCCAGTGCCTGCTTGAAGACAGCCAGGGGCTTGTTGGTAATCCCCCTGATGTACGCTGGGAGGCAGTTGAACAATCTTGGGCCCCTCACACTTATTGTGTTGTCCCTCAACGTGCTAGTGGCACCCCTGCTCTTCATTGGGGGGATGTTACATCGCCTGCCGAGTCTTTTGCTTTCGTACGGAATGATTTTTGTGTGCAAGTTTGGTACTAAGCCCTCGAGAATTTTCCATGTGTATATAATAATGTATCTCTCCCACCTGCGTTCTAGAGAGTACAGGTTTAGGAACTTCAAGCGTTCCCAGTAGTTGAGATGGTTTATCGCACTTATGCGTGCCGTGAAGGTTCTCTGCACATTTTCAAGGTCAGCAATTTCACCCGCCTTGAAAGGTGCAGTTAGTGTGCAGCAATATTCCAGCCTAGATAGGACAAGCGATCTGTAAAGTGTCAACATGGGCTTGGCATCCCTGGTTTTGAAGGTTCTCATTATCCATCCTGTCATTTTTCGAGCAGATCCAATTGCTACATTGTTATGGTCCTTGAAGGTGAGATCCTCTGACATGATCACTCCCAGGTCTTTGACATTAGTTTTTCGCTCTATTGTGTGGTTGGAATTAGTTTTGTACTCCGATGAGATTTTAATTTCTTCACGTTTTCCGTATCTGAGTAATTGAAATTTCTCATCATTGAACTTCATATTGTTTTCTGCAGCCCATTTAAAGATTTGGTTTATGTCTGCTTGGAGTCTTGCAGTGTCTTCAACGGTGGACACTGTCATACAGATTCGGGTGTCATCTGCAAAGGAAGACACAGCACTGTGGCTTATATCCCTGTCAATGTCTGATATGAGGATGAGGAATAGGATGGGAGCAAGTACTGTGCCTTGTAGAACAGAGCTTTTCACAGTAGCTGCCTCAGACTTTACTCTGTTGACTACTACTCTTTGTGTTCTACGTGTTAGGAAATTATACATCCATCTACCAACTTTTCCTGTTATGCCTTTATCACGCATTTTGTGTGCTATTACACCATGGTCACACTTGTCAAAGGCTTTTGCAAAATCTGTGTATATAACATCTGCATTCTGTTTATCTTCTAGAGCATCCAGGACCTTGTCGTAGTGGTCCAGTAGTTGGGACAGACAGGAGCGGCCTGCTCTAAACCCATGCTGTCCTGGGTTGTGCAATTGATGGGTATCAAGATGGGTGGCGATCTTGCTTCTTAGAACCCTTTCAAAGATTTTTATGATATGGGACGTTAGCGCAATTGGTCTGTAGTTCTTTGTTATTGCTTTACTGCCCCCTTTGTGGAGTGGGGCTATGTCTGTGTGCAGAGCTCTGGGTGGGAGACATTCTGGCGGAGCTCTGGCCTGTGTGCAGAACTCTGGGCGGGAGACATTCTGGCGGAGCTCTGGCCTGTGTGCAGAGCTCTGGGCTGGAGACATTTCTGGCGGAGCTCTGGCCTGTGTGCAGAGCTCTGGGCTGGAGACATTCGGGCAGAGCTCTGGCCTGTGTGCAGAGCTCTGGGCTTTAGACATTCTGGCGGAGCTCTGGCCTGTGTGCGGAGCTCTGGGCTGGAGACATTTCTGGCGGAGCTCTGGCCTGTGTGCGGAGCTCTGGGCACGAGATTCTAGCAGAGCGGCTGCCGGTGTGCAGAGCTCTGGGAGAGAGCTGCTGTAGAGTCTCTGGAGGAGACTGTTGGAGACACTGGGCAGAGTTCTGTTGGAGCAGGTCTTGGGACCTGTGGCTAGAAGTGTGACTGAGTTCCTGTGGTGAACTGTCCTCTGAACTATATTGTAAGTTATATTGTGTTTCGTCAGTTGATTGTATTCCCTGTCTCCCTGCTTATATGTACAATCCCCATTTATCTAAACTCAATAGTGTGCTCCTGTTCCCAAATATATTATTGTACAAGGACTTAATTAAATAATAAACTGTGGTTGAGTGGAATAGTAATATTCACTGTCCCCGTTATATTCTTATTATTCTTTATTCATATACTTATATATTTTATTTTATTATATATTATTTTAGGTAGAGAGAGGGTGAGTAGTAGTTAGGTGGTAATGAGAGGTGATGATGTAGTCACCAGTGACCTCACATTACCTCCCAGTGACCTCCGGTACCTCCGCTCCTGTCAACCTCACCTCTCCTGCCTACTCACTCCCTACCCTTTACTTCCCTATTCCCCGAGTATCCCTTGTTTCCTTACCCCCCCCCCCCCTACATGACATAATGAATGCTTTTGAGTTTTTGGAACGATGAGTGAAGTGACGTGAAGTGTAAAGAAATGGGCAATTTATTGTATTTGTTAATGTTATTTTGTATCATTATAATATTGTTCCTCTTCCTTTGTTTCTGTACACATGTCATATGTGCATCGTGTGGGAGGAATATGGGTTCATGTACTGGGGCTGTGCATTGTGATGGATGTGGAGGAATATGGGTTCATGTACTGGGGCTGTGCATTGTGATGGAGTTAGTGTTTTGACCTTTATGTAAGTTGTATATGTTTTTTTAATTTTTTATGTCAATGTTTTCTGACTGTATTTATTCATGTTAAAGCAGTTGACATGTGTCAAGTTGGTATCAGGGATACTAGTGTTGGTGATGCGTAGTCTAGTTGGTATCAGGGATACTAGTGTTGGTGATGCGTAGTCTAGTTGGTATCAGGGATACTAGTGTTGGTGATGCGTAGTCTAGTTGGTATCAGGGATACTAGTGTTGGTGATGCGTAGTCTAGTTGGTATCAGGGATACTAGTGTTGGTGATGCGTAGTCTAGTTGGTATCAGGGATACTAGTGTTGGTGATGCGTAGTCTAGTTGGTGTCAGGGATACTAGTGTTGGTGATGCGTAGTCTAGTTGGTATCAGGATACTAGTGTTGGTGATGCGTAGTCTAGTTGGTATCAGGATACTAGTGTTGGTGATGCGTAGTCTAGTTGGTATCAGGGATACTAGTGTTGGTGATGCGTAGTCTAGTTGGTATCAGGGATACTAGTGTTGGTGATGCGTAGTCTAGTTGGTATCAGGGATACTAGTGTTGGTGATGCGTAGTCTAGTGTTGTATAACATTGTGTTTATAAGGTGTTTGTGTATGTGTGTGTGTATGTGTATGTATGTGTGTATGTATGTGTGTGTATATGTACTCACCTAATTGTGCTCACCTAATTGTGGTTGCAGGGGTCGAGACTCAGCTCCTGGCCCTGCCTCTTCGCTGTCCGCTACTGGGACTCTGCTCTCCCTGCTCCATGAGCTTTATCATACCTCGTCTTAAAACTATGTATGGTTCCTGCCTCCACTATATCTTTCTCTAGACTATTCCACTTCCTGACTACTCTGTGGCTGAAGAAATGCTTCCTAACATCTCTTTGACTCATCTGAGTCTTCAGCTTCCAGTTGTGTCTCCTTGTTTCTGTGTTCCCTCTCTGGAACATCCTGTCACTGTCTACCTTGTCAATTCCCCGCATTATTTTGTATGTCGTTATCATGTCTCCTCTGACCCTTCTTTCCTCCAGTGTTGTTAGTCCTATTTCCCTCAGCCTTTCTTCATAGGACAGACCCCTGAGTTGTGGAACTAACCTTGTCGCAAACCTTTGCACTTTCTCTAGTTTCTTTATGTGCTTGACCAGGTGTGGGTTCCAGACTGGTGCTGCATATTCTAGTATGGGCCTGACGTACACGGTGTACAGTGTCTTGAACGATTCCTTGTTTAGGTAACGGAACGCTAATCTTAGGTTTGCCAGTCGCCCATATGCTGCCGCAGTTATCTGGTTGATGTGTGCCTCCGGAGACGTGCTTGGCGTTATACTCACCCCAAGGTATTTCTCCTTTGCCGAGGTTTGTAGCCTTTGTCCGCCTAGCCTGTACTCTGTCAGCGGTCTTCTTGCCCTTCTCCGATCTTCATGACTTTGCATTTGTGATTGAATTCGAGAAGCCATTTGCTAGACCAGATGTCAAGCTTGTCCAGGTCTGTTTGAAGTCCTGCTTGGTCCTCCTCCGATGTGATTCTCCTCATTAATTTCACATCATCTGCGAACAGAGACACTTCTGAGTCTATCCCATCTGTCATGTCATTTACATATACCAAGAATAACACTGGTCCTAGGACTGACCCCTGCGGAACGCCGCTCGTCACAGGTGCCCACTGTGATACCTCATCACGCACCATGTACTCACCTATTTGTACTCACCTATTTGTGGTTGCAGGGGTCGAGTCATAGCTCCTGGCCCCGCCTCTTCACTGATTGCTACTAGGTCCTCTCTCTCCCTGCTCCATGAGCTTTATCAAACCTAGTCTTAAAACTATGTATGGTTCCTGCCTCCACTATGTCGCTTTCTAAGCTATTCCACTTCCTGACAACTCTATGACTGAAGAAATACTTCCTAACATCCCTTTGACTCATAGGAGTCTTCAACTTCCAATTATGACCCCTTGTTTCTGTGTCCCCTTTTGGAACATCTTGTCTCTGTCCACCTTATCTATTCCTCGCAGTATTTTATATGTCGTTATCATGTCTCCCTAACCCTCCTGTCCTCTAGTGTCGTCAGGCCGATTTCCCTTAACCTTTCTTCGTAGGACAATCCCCTTAGCTCTGGGACTAGTCTTGTTGCAAACCTTGCACTTTCTCTAATTTCTTGACGTGCTTGACCAGGTGTGGGTTCCAAACCGGTGCTGCATACTCCAGTATGGGCCTGACGTATATGGTATACAGAGTCTTGAATGATTCCTTAGTGAGGTATTGGAACGCTATTCTTAGGTTTGCCAGCGCCCGTATGCTGCAGCAGTTATCTGATTGATGTGTGCCTCAGGAGATGTGCTCGGTATTATACTCACCCCAAGATCTTTTCTTTGAGTGAGGCTTGCAGTCTTTGGCCACCTAGACTATACTCTGTCTGCGGTCTTCTTTGCCCTTCCCGATATTCATGACTTTACATTTGGCAGGGTTAAATTCAAGGAGCCAGTTACTGGACCAGGCTTGCAGCCTGTCCAGGTCTCTTTGTAGTCCTGCCTGATCCTCGACTGATTTTATTCTTCTCATTAACTTCACATCATCTGCAAACAGGGACACTTCTGAGTCTATCCTTCCGTTATGTCATTCACATATACCAAAAACAGTACAGGTCCTAGGACTGACCCTTGTGGAACTCCACTCGTCACAGGTGCCCACTCTGACATCTCGTCACGTACCATGACTCGTTGTTGCCTCCCTGTCAGATATTCTCTGATCCATTGCAGTGTTTTTCCTGTTACGTGTGCCTGATCCTTAGCTTTTGCATTAACCTCTTGTGAGGAACTGTGTCGAACGCCTTCTTGCAGTCCAAAAAATGCAGTCTATCCACCCCTCTCTCTCGTGTCTTACTTCTGTTACCTTATCATAAAACTCCAGTAGGTTTGTGACACAGGATTTTCCTTCCTGAAACCGTGCTGGTTGTCGTTTTAAGCTTGTGTCTTTCTAGGTGCTCCACCACTCTCCTCCTGATGATCTTCTCCATGACTTTGCATACTATACACGTCAGTGACACAGGTCTGTAGTTTAATGCCTCGTGTCTGTCTCATTTCTTAAAAATTGGGACTACATTTGCCATCTTCCACGCCTCAGGTAGTTGCCCAGTTTCAATGGATGTGTTGAAGATTTGTGTTAGTGGCACACACAACATCTCTGCTCCCTCTAAGGACCCACGGAGAAATGTTGTCCGGTCCCACCGCTTTTGAGGTATCGAGTTCACATAGCAGCTTCTTCACCTCCTCCTCGGTTGTGTGTATTTCATCCAGCACTTGTTGGTATACCTCCCTATTCTGAATTCCTGGGGTCCTACCTGTCTCCTGTAAATACTTTTTAAATCTCATGTTGAGCTCCTCACATACCTCTTGGTCGTTTATTGTGAACTCCCCACCTTCCTTTCTCAGCCTGATTACCTGGTCCTTGACTGTTGTTTTCCCCCTGATGTGGCTATACAACAGCTTCGGGTCAGACTTGACTTTTGATGCTATATCATTTTCATATTGTCGCTGAGCCTCCTTCTTACCTGTGCATATTCGTTTCTGGCTCTTCGGCTAATCTCTTTATTTTCCTGGGTCCTTTGTCTTCTGTACTTTTTCCATTCTCTATTACACTTACTTTTGCCTCCCTACACCTCTGGGTGAACCAAGGACTGTTCTGGTCTTCCCATTACTTCTGTTTCCTTGGGACAAACCTCTTCCTCTTTCAGGGGGTTGCAGCATGGGTGGGGGATTGTATGGTTGGGGTATGGGCTGGTGGGGTGCAGTTTGAGTGGGGTGGGGGTAACTGTGACAGTGGGTTTCGTTTGCTAGGGTGGGGACAGGGGGCCTGATAAGTGGGTGTGGTGCTAGAGTGTATGGTTGTCGTGGGTTGTTTGTGATTTGAGGCCCACTGAGGGTACTTCCAGTGTGTGTGTTTGTCCTGCTTGGTCTTGGTGTCCTCCGTATCTCCTGTCTCCCTCCCTCCTCTCTTCTCCTTCTATCTTCTCCCTCCGTCCTCCCTTTCTTCCTCGTTCTGTCCAGTCTAGGTATACATTCCGGTACCCTGGTTCGTCCTAGCCGAGCTTTCTCTTGCAGGATCATGGTGCGGGCTGATTCTGCCTTGAATATTACCTTGAGGGGCGATTTCTTCCCTGTGTACCACCGATTCTCCGAAAATTTGTCACTTGGGATGAGTCTCCCTATTGCTAGCAGTACCATGATCTTTCTTTCTCCTCCTGTTTCCTTCTGTCGTGGGTGTCCCCTTCGACTTCCTTTTAGGCCATAGAAAAAGATCGACTTCTCCTTTCCTCCTCCCACTGTGTCTCCCATTGCCTTGTCAAGGTGCATTAGCCTCTCCGGTGCTGTCATGGGCGTATTCCCCGTGTTCCTTTGTTTTCCGGTCTGCTCATACGACCCTGTCGCTGCATTGTTGTTGTTGGGGTCTCTGTGTTTAGCATGTCTGCTGCTTTGTCTACCCTCTCATGTGTTGTTTCTGTGCTCATTCGTTGTTCCTGTGGTGCTCTTCTTGACCTGGCTGTTTCTTCTTATCCCTCTCGTGTGTTGTTATCCTGCTCATCTTGCTCCGGCCCCATGTGTGTCTGCCAGTGCCTGTGCATACAAGAGTTCTCTTCTTTCTCCTCTTTCCCCTTTGGCTGTGCCTGGTGCACAAGCTTAAGCGTCGTTTCCTGCCAGGTACTATTGTCTCTATTCTGTGTCAGTCCCTGCAGCTTCACTCTAGGGTCTGAATCTTGGCTTCTTGCTTTTTGGCTTGCATACTCCATTTTCTACTTCCTCAGTATCCTCTTCTCCATTTCCTCGCTGATCACCAATAGCTTCCTCTCCCTATTCCTTTCCTTTCATTAGCTCCTCGGTGATCACTAATATCTTCCTCTCCCATTCCTTCTCCTTCTAGAGAGTTCCTCCTCCCATTGTGGCCTTCCCTGATCAGCCATCTTCCTCCTTGTTGACATCCTCTCTGAGCCACCCATCTTCCCACTGAGTCCCTTGTGGATGTATTGAGGTGTCAGGAGAGGAGAAGAGGGGTAGGGGAAGGGTGAGGAGAAACGGAGAGAAGGACAGGAATGGGGAGTGAGGGAATAGCTTGAGGAATGTGAGAGGGGTGGATAAGGGGGAGAGAAGAGAGCAAGAGAGGGAGAGGAGAGAGAGAGGGAGGTAGAAAGGGAGGTAGAGAGGTAGGGAAGAGCGATAGGTAGAGGGAGAGAGGAGGTAGAGAGATAGAGGGAAGGGAGGGAAGAGGGAGGTGGGAGAGAGAGAGGGAGGAGGGGGAGTGAGAGAGGTAGGGAGAGGGATAGAGAGGGAGAGGGAGGGATATGGAGGGAAATGGGGGAGGGGGGTATAGAGGATAGGGGGAGAGGGAGGAAAGAGGGGAGGGGTAGGTGGATCGGGGGAGGAGAGAGGGGGATGGTTTGTGTGTGAGAGGGAAGGCAGGAGATAGGGGAGAGGTATGAGGAGAGGGAAGAGAGGTGTGTGCGTTTGAGGGAGAAAGGATAGGAGAGGCGTGGGGGAGATAGGTTTTAGAAAGTTTGGACTACTCTCTAAATATTAGCTAATGGTTTTGCTAGTATAGAGAGGTAGGGAGAGGTAGGCGTGTGTGTGTGGTGGTACTCACCTATTTGTACTCACCTATTTGTGGTTGCAAGGGTCGATTCATAGCTCTGGCCCCGCCTCTTCACTGATTGCTACTAGGTCCTCTCTCTCCTGCTCCATGAGCTTTATCAAACCTGTCTTAAAACTATGTATGGTTCCTGCCTCCACTATGTTGCTTTCAGCTATTCCACTTCCTGACAACTCTATGACTGAAAATACTTCCTAACATCCCTTTGACTCATAGGAGTCTTCAACTTCCAATTGTGACCCCTTGTTTCTGTGTCCCCTCTCTGGAACATCTTGTCTCTGTCACCTTATCTATTCCTCGCAGTATTTTATATGTCGTTATCATGTCTCCCTAACCCTCCTGTCCTCTAGTGTCGTCAGGCCGATTTCCCTTAACCTTTCTTCGTAGGACAATCCCTTAGCTCTGGGACTAGTCTTGTTGCAAACCTTTGCACTTTCTCTAATTTCTTGACGTGCTTGACCAGGTGTGGGTTCCAAACTGGTGCTGCATACTCCAGTATGGGCCTGACGTATATGGTGTACAGAGTCTTGAATGATTCCTTAGTGAGGTATTGGAACGCTATTCTTAGGTTTGCCAGCCGCCCAGCGCACGTTATTGATGATGTGTGCCTCAGGAGATGTGCTCGGTATTATGCTCACCCAAGATCTTTTCTTTGAGTGAGGTTTGCAGTCTTTGGCCACCTAGACTATACCTTCTGCGGTCTTCTTTGCCCTTCCCTGATCTTCATGACTTTACATTTGGCAGGGTTAAATTCAAGGAGCCAGTTACTGGACCAGGCTTGTAGCCTGTCCAGGTCTCTTTGTATGTCCTGCCTGATCCTCTACTGATTTAATTCTTCTCATTAACTTCACATCATCTGCAAACAGGGACACTTCTGAGTCTATCCCTTCCGTTATGTCATTCACATATACCAAAAACAGTACAGGTCCTAGGACTGACCCTTGTGGAACCCCACTCGTCACAGGTGCCCACTCTGACACCTCGTCACGTACAATGACTCGTTGTTGCCTCCTTGTCAGATATTCTCTGATCCATTGCAGTGCCTTTCCTGTTACGTGTGCCTGATCCTCTAGCTTTGCATTAATCCTCTTGTGAGGAACTGTGTCGAACGCCTTCTTGCAGTCCAAAAAATGCAGTCTAACCACCCCTCTCTCTCGTGCCTTTCTTCTGTTACCTTGTCATAAAACTCCAGTAGGTTTGTGACACAGGATTTTCCTTCCCTGAAACCGTGCTGGTTATCGTTTATAAGCTTGTGTCTTTCTAGGTGCTCCACCACTCTCCTCCTGATGATCTTCTCCATGACTTTGCATACTATACACGTCAGTGACACAGGTCTGTAGTTTAATGCCTCGTGTCTGTCTCCCAGTTTCAATGGATGTGTTGAAGATTTTTGTTAGTGGCACACACAACATCTCTGCTCCCTCTCTAAGGATCCACGGAGAAATGTTGTCCGGTCCCACCGCTTTTGAGGTATCAAGTTCACATAGCAGCTTCTTCACCTCCTCCTCGGTTGTGTGTATTTCATCCCGCACTTGTTGGTATACCTCCCTATTCTGAATTCCTGGAGTCCTTCCTGTCTCCTCTGTAAATACTTCTTTAAATCTCATGTTGAGCTCCTCACATACCTCTTGGTCGTTTCTTGTGAACTCCCCACCTTCTTTCCTCAGCCTGATTACCTGGTCCTTGACTGTTGTTTTCCTCCTGATGTGGCTATACAACAGCTTCGGGTCAGACTTGACTTTTGATGCTATATCATTTTCATATTGTCGCTGAGCCTCCCTTCTTATCTGTGCATATTCGTTTCTGGCTCTTCGGCTAATCTCTTTATTTTCCTGGGTCCTTTGTCTTCTGTACTTTTTCCATTCTCTATTACACTTAGTTTTTGCCTCCCTACACCTCTGGGTGAACCAAGGACTCGTTCTGGTCTTCCCATTACTTCTGTTTCCCTTGGGGACAAACCTCTCCTCTGCCTCTTTGCATTTGGTTGTCACATATTCCATCATTTCTTTTACTGGTTTTCCTACCAATTCTCTCTCCCACTGAACGTCTTGTAAGAAGTTCCTCATGCCTGTGAAGTCCCCCTTTTGTAGTTTCGTTTCTCCCTTCCTATTCCTGCTCCCCTGCTCAACTATATAATCAAAACACAGAACCAAATGATCACTAGCTCCAAGGGGCCTTTCATACGTGATATCCTCGATGTCCGAACTACTCAAGGTGAATACTAGGTCCAGTCTTGCTGGATCATCCCCACCTCTCTCTCTGGTAGTGTCTCTAATATGTTGATGCATGAGGTTTTCCAGTACCACATCCATCATCTTGGCTCTCCATGATTCAGGACCCCCATGGGGCTCCAGGTTTTCCCAATCAATCTCCTTGTGATTGAAATCACCCATAACTAGTAACTTTGCTCTCTCCATGTGGGCTCTTCTGGCTACCTCGGCTAGTGTGTCTACTATTGCTCTGTTGCTCTCGTCGTATTCTCCTCTTGGCCTCCTGCAGTTCTGTGGCGGGTTGTACATTACAGCAATTACCACCTTATGGCCATCAGACTGAATTGTTCCTACTATGTAGTCCCTTTCTCCCATTCCATCCACTTCCTCAAATCCCCACCTGTTCTTAATGAGCAGTGCAACTCCTCCTTCCCCTCTGCTCCCTCTTTCTTTCCTGAGGATTTGATATCCGGGTGGAAAGATTGCATCTGTTATCATCCTGGTGAGTTTCGTTTCTGTGAGTGCTATTATGTCTTGGGATGTCTCCTTTATTCTTTCATGCCACTCCTCACATTTATTTGTTATACCATCTGCATTTGTATACCAAACCTTTAACTTCTTTTCTAAAATTGTAGTCTGGGGGGTATGTTGGAGTTGGGAAAGTGGGAGATCTGATGGGGAACTATGGGTGGTTGGTGTGAAGGGGAGTTTGTAATGAGGTGGGTGGAATCATTGGGTATGGCATGTGTGTTTTGGGTTAGATTGTTTGGTTGCATTGGGGTTGTCCAGGTTGGGGGACATCTGAAGGTGGTTGTATTAGAGCTTCCTCCTGAGTCTGGGTTCTCCTGTCCATCTCTCTTTCCTCCTTTTGTCTCTGTACCCTCTCTTTCAGTTTCTGTCTTTCTTCCCGTGTTCTGTCGCGGTCGAGATACACCCTCTGGTACTCTGACATATCCCTTAGTCTTGCTTTCTTCTGCAGGATCCTGTTTCGAGTCAATTCTGCTTTGAAAATCACTTTGACTGGCCGGATTCTTCCTCTTGCAAACCCCCCTATTCTCAGAAAATTTGCCAGCTGGGTCATGTCATCTTCTCCTATTGCTTTCATGATGTTTTCAATCGCATTTTTCTTCCCTTGTCTTCTTGCTTCGTAAGTTTTCCCTTCAGCTTCCTGGAGCCCATAAACAAAGACTGATCTCTATCTTTCATTCTCACACTGCCTATCCCTATGTAACCCCTGATTCGATTTAGGTTCCTCCATTGCACCTTTCCTTTCTTCAATCTCTTCACTGTCTGTTATCCCTTGGCCCAGTGGCCTTTCGCTTTTCCTTCTTAACTTTCCCTGTGCACTGCTGTGGTCTGTTAGGGCTTCTACGTATAGCTTAGCTCTCCCTTTTTCTACACTCCCCTCGATTGTTCCTGATGTGATCCTCTCTTTTTCTCGGGCTCCACGATGGTCTGATAGGGCTTCTGCATACAGTTTCACTCCGTTCTCTACCATCCTTTTCTTTGTGACTGAGGTAGCAGTTTCTGATACCATGTCCACATTGCTTTTTAGTTCTTTAGGCTGTTTCAAATTTTTCAGTTCCTCTTCTAATCTCTGTATCTTAGCCTCTGCTGTTGTGACTTGCTTCTCCCACTTCCTGCTTTTTGCAGTTATCCTTCTCCTCCATTATCTTGCTTTCTGCAGCTATCATCTCCTCCATTTTCATGCTAAGCTCCTCTAGCTTCCTTCCCCACTCATGTTCCCTTTTCATGAGCTCTGCTGCCCAATCTTCCTTTGCAGACTCATCCTCCAGTCCCCTAGTTTTCCGTCCTGCTCTCTGGGACCCCATTGATTTTTATTTTTAATATGTGTGTGTGTGTGTGTGTGTGTGTGTGTGTGTGTGTGTGTGTGTGTGTGTGTGTGTGTGGTGTGTGTGGTGTGTGTGTGTTTGAGTGGAGGTGCAAAAATACCTGTGTGAAACACAATACAAAGAAAAACGGTAACTATTTGTTGCAGTTTTCATAGTGGGAAGGAATAAATTCGCACACGAACACACATATGTACACAATAAAACGTTCACACATAGTTATACAGATACATAAATGAACACATAAAAAAAAGCTTGAAGACATTATGAAACATTAATAGAAGTCTGAGATTTCCAGTTAGTAACCTCTGCTTGGTGGGTGAGTTGGGTGAGTCCTGGCCTACTGTTCCAGGCTGTCTTGGTGGGTGTAATTACAGGACGCAGTCTTCTTGGTGTTCCATCTTGTATTTCCACCCACCTGGACAGTCTCTACCGTAGACCAGCTAGACAAGACCAAGTTCTAATCCAGCAAAGTCACTGGGGAGGGGCCAAAAACTGCTAATCTTAGGGAAGTGGAGAACTACTGACTTGGGAATAACAAGTGATGAACCTGGGGAAGTGAGGAAGGAAGTTCATCTGAAGCGACACAGATGGACTTCTGGAGACATGGAACTAGGCGAAGCACCAAAACTACTGGAAGTGGGGAGTGTGAAACTGTTGATATCCGGGGGCCCAGGGATGGAGACCTGGAAACATGAACCAGAAGATAGGCAGGGAGAAGGCAAGAGAAAGAGGGGAGTACCTTGGAAAAGTGTGAAAGTGAGAAAACCTGAGGGGACACAAGTGGACTCCTGGACACATGAACCTGAGGGAAGCCCCAGGATGGTAGAGAGTGAGGGAGGGCGGGGACCCTAAAGACGAACCACTGGCCTCCACGTGGCAGGGTCTGGTAACTCAGAGATAACTAACTCTGAGGCTGACAGTGGTCGCAAACTTTTATAATAATAATAATAATATTTTTTTCCTGAAGACATGTATGTGCAATGATTTGGATGAGTCAATAGTGGAGGCATACTCATGACACAGCTTCAGGAGTAGATATGATAATATCTTAGAGGCCAGAAATCGGTGATGCTGATAACAGTAATCTACAAGTCAAGGCCAGGAGCTGAGTCTCAACCCCTGCAAATACATTTAGGATCAGTGAGCTAAGAGCAGGATGAGCGAGATAACAACATAAATAAGTCGTTAACAGAGTGAGAGAGATAACAACAGTGTGAGAGAGATAACAACAGTGTGAGAGAGATAACAACAGTGTGAGAATATAACAACAGTGTGAGAGAGATAACAACAGTGTGAGAGAGATAACAACAGTGTGAGAGAGATACCAGTGTGAGAGAGATAACAACAGTGTGAGAGAGGTACCAACAGTGTGAGAGAGATAACAACAGTGTGAGAGAGATAACGACACTGTGATTGAGATAACAACAGTGTGAGAGAGATAACAACAGTGTGCAAGCGATAACAGGGTGAGAGAGATAACAACAGTGTGAGAGAGATAACAACAGTGTGAGAGATAACAACAGTGTGAGAGATAACAACAGTGTGAGAGAGATAACAACAGTGTGAGAGAGATAACAACAGTGTGAGAGAGATAACAACAGTGTGAGAGAGATAACAACAGTGTGAGAGAGATAACAGCTGATTTAGGAAAATCAGCTGTTACTCTGCCTACATTGGTATGTCGGCAGAGTAAGAGTGATGATACGAGGAAGAAGATGACACCAAGAATTCTCGAAATCTAATTTATCGGTAAAAGTAACATTTAGATAGATAGTGTTCCTGATGATGGAGCACTACAGGTAAAAGTAACATTTAGATAGATAGTGTTTCTGATGATGGAACACTACAGGTAAAAGTAACATTTAAATAGATAGTTCCTGATGATGCACTAGGTAAAAGTAACATTTAGATAGATAGTGCTTCTGATGATGGAACACTACAGGTAAAAGTAACATTTAGATAGATAGTGTTCCTGATGATGAAGCACTACAGGTAAAAGTAACATTTAGATAGATAGAGTTCCTGATGATGAAGCACTACGGGTAAAAGTAACTTTTAGATAGATAGTGTTCCTGATGATGGAACAATACAGGTAAAGTAACATTTAGATAGATAGTGTTCCTGATGATGGAACACTACAGGTAAAAGTAACTTTTAGATAGATAGTGTTCCTGATGATGGAACACTACAGGTAAAAGTAACTTTTAGATAGATAGTGCTCCTGATGATGGAACACTACAGGTAAAAGTAACTTTTAGATATATTGTGCTCCTGATGATGGAGCACTACAGGTAAAAGTAACTTTTAGATAGTGCTCCTGATGATGGAACACTACAGGTAAAATTAACTTTTAGATTGATAGTGTTCTTGATGATATAACACTACAGGTAAAAATAACATTTAGATAGATAGTGTTCCTGATGATGGAACAATACATGTAAAAGTAACTTTTAGATAGATAGTGTTCCTGATGACGGAACACTACAGGTAAAAGTAACTTTTAGATTGATAGTGTTCTTGATAGAACACTACAGGTAAAAGTAACTTTTACATAGATAGTGTTCCTGATGATGGAACACTACAGGTAAAAGTAACATTTAGATAGATAGAGTTCCTGATGATGAAGCACTACGGGTAAAAGTAACTTTTATATAGATAGTGTTCCTGATGATGGAGCAATACAGGTAAAGGTAACATTTAGATAGATAGTGCTCCTGATGATGGAACACTACAGGTAAAAGTAACTTTTAGATAGATAGTGTTCCTGATGATGTAACACTACAGGTAAAAGTAACTTTTAGATAGATAGTGTTCCTGATGATGGAACACTACAGGTAAAAGTAACATTTAGATAGATATTGCTACTGATGATGGAACACTACAGGTAAAAGTAACTTTTAGATAGATTGTGGTCCTGATGATGGAGCACTACAGGTAAAAGTAACTTTTAGATTGTGCTCCTGATGATGGAGCACTACAGGTAAAAGTAACTTTTAGATAGTGTCCTGATGACGGAACACTACAGGTAAAAGTAACTTTTAGATTGATAGTGTTCTTGATAGAACACTACAGGTAAAAGTAACTTTTAGATAGATAGTGTTCCTGATGATGGAACACTACAGGTAAAAGTAACTTTTAGATAGATAGTGATCCTGATAATGGAACACTACAGGTAACAGTAACTTTTAGATAGATAGTGTTCCGATAATGGAACACTACAGGTAAAGTAACTTTTAAGAAATAGTTTCCAGTGATGAGACACTACAGGTAAAGTATTGAGATAAATGTCTGAGATGGAAGAAATATCAGTGAGAAAGTAAGACTTGTTAATATTTAGATTATATTTCTGGATAGATGTACAACATAAGGTAAGTAAGTAATTCTGGATAATGTTTACCATACATAAGGTAAGCAGCAGCAATGTCTGGGTAATGTTTACCATACATAAGGTAAGCAGCAGCCAATGTCTGGATAATGTTTACCATACATAAGGTAAGCAGCAGCCAATGTCTGGGTAATGTTTACCATACATAAGGTAAGCAGCAGCCAATGTCTGGGTAATGTTTACCATACATAAAGTAAGTAGCAGCCAATGTCTGGGTAATGTTTACCATACATAAGGTAAGCAGCAGCCAATGTCTGGGTAATGTTTACCATGCATAAGGTAAGCAGCAGCCAATGTCTGGGTAATGTTTACCATACATAAGAGTAAGCAGCAAGCCAATGTCTGGGTAATGTTTACCATACATAAGGTAAGTAGCAGCCAATGTCTGGGTAATGTTTAACATACATAAGGTAAGCAGCAGCCAATGTCTGGGTAATGTTTACCATACATAAGGTAAGTAGCAGCCAATGTCTGGGTAATGTTTACCATACATAAGGTAAGCAGCAGCCAATGTCTGGGTAATGTTTTCCATACATAAGGTAAGTAGCAGCCAATGTCTAGGTAATGTTTACCATACATAAGGTAAGCAGCAGCCAATGTCTGGGTAATGTTTACCATACATAAGGTAAGTAGCAGCCAATGTCTGGGTAATGTTTACCATACATAAGGTAAGCAGCAGCCAATGTTTGGGTAATGTTTAACATACATAAGGTAAGCAGCAGCCAATGTCTGGGTAATGTTTACCATACATAAGGTAAGCAGCAGCCAATGTCTGGGTAATGTTTAACATACATAAGGTAAGCAGTAGTCAATGTCTGGGTAATGTTTACCATACATAAGGTAAGCAGCAGCAAATGTCTGGGTAATGTTTACCATACATAAGGTAAGCAGCAGCCAATGTCTGGGTATTGTTTACCATACATAAGGTAAGCAGTAGTCAATGTCTGGGTAATGTTTACCATACATAAGGTAAGCAGCAGTCAATGTCTGGGTAATGTTTACAATACATAAGGTAAGCAGCAGCCAATGTCTGGGTAATGTTTTCAATACATAAGGTAAGCAGCAGCCAATGTCCTTCACTCAACATCTTCACATTTCTCACTAGTGTTGTCTTTTAAATAACCTTTGTAACCAAAGTGACTCTTGCAGTTTAGGAAAGTAAGTAATCTTTAAAACTGCTATGGCTAATAAACCTATTATAAATTTTAATGCTAAAAAAATTTACTTTTGAAACTACCATAGCAACTGGAGAATTTTACAGAAATTACGAAAGAATAATAATTTCTGGATATTGTTTTAGCATCTTTTGATTTGTAAAAACAAGAATAACTAAAACATTTAGATGGTGATGTGTGTAGACAAGTGCAGCTTGAGTGTCACACTTCACCTCTGATACACATGTGCAGCTTGAGTGTCACACTTCACCTCTGATACACAAGTGCAGCTTGAGTGTCACACTTCACCTCTGATACACAAGTGCAGCTTGAGTGTCACACTTCACCTCTGATACACAAGTGCAGCTTGAGTGTCACACTTCACCTCTGATACACAAGTGCAGCTTGAGTGTCACACTTCACCTCTGATACACAAGTGCAGCTTGAGTGTCACACTTCACCTCTGATACAGGTTATAACAACCACACATAGTATCAGAAAGAATTGTAATATACTTTTTAAGTAAATTAAATAGTTGGTGATTGTCTTTTGCCTCTTTAGTATAACAGACAATGTGTATGACAGAACTGTGATTGACAAAGTTAGGATGGAGACGCTGGTCTTAGTCATACGATGTCTCGTCTCTGGAAGTTTTGGTCATCTGACCAATGCCTTCCGCTGGCTTACCAGTCCACCTCTTTAAAAAACTTAAAATTAGTTTCATGTGTCTGTCTACTATTGCATTAGTTTTGTAAAGGGGAATAAGTGTAGATGCCACGAGAGCAAGTGATCCTGGGAGACATGAATTCCAACATGGGAGACATGAACACCAACATGGGAGACACTGTTGTGAAAGATGTAGCTGGAAAATTTGGAGTTCTTGGAAACTTTATCATACATGATCATTACAATAACATAAAAGAACAGCATATGAACATATAAGAACGAAAACAAAAGAACAAAATAAAACAGTATGATGCAAGAATTATATTGTAACATAATTAAGCAGAGCAACGTTCAAGAACTGTTGTTACATTAACCTGCAACAATAGTACAGTAACATGCATAAGCATAATAGTATTAACATATTAAACAATAGAAGAACACATATGTACAGGTGAGTAACACACAAAGTACAGCAACATACAGAACACACATGCAAAACAATCAGTTTGGAAGGTTAACAAGTGAAAACATATTTTGTCACATGTGACGATATCGCAGCCTGATTCTAGCAGTCACAGCGTCACATAACGTAACAGCTGATGTAGACTGACCAGTCACAGAGCTTTCTGATATAAGCTGATCACAATGTCTTAGACCTATACTAACTGATCTCAGATTATCTGTGACTTCTTGTACAACAGAACTGGTTTAGCAATCTTTGATAGGTTATAACAACCTATCAGAGATCATGAGGGAGGTGCAGTGAGGATAATGAAAAAAGATGGAGACACTACGAGAACTGCAACACGTTTTAGGTTTGAAGATAGTGATGACCCAGGAAGGTGCCACGTCATGTCACCTAAGAATAAAACAAAAGCCAGTTAAAGGTTTATTATGATGGCAAGACATCACCTTCTTCAATATATTTGTATGACATCAATGTTGTCACTGTGAGACATCACTGTTGTCACTGTGGGACATCACTGTTGTCACTGTGAGACATCAATTGTCACTGTGGGACATCACTGTTGTCACTGTGAGACATCACTGTTGTCACTGTGGGACATCACTGTTGTCACTGTGGGACATCACTGTTGTCACTGTGGGACATCACTGTTGTCACTGTGACACATCACTGTTGTCACTGGGACATCACTGTTGTCACTGTGGGACATCACTGTTGTCACTGTGACAAATCACTGTTGTCTCTGTGACACATCACTGTTGTCACTGTGGGACATCACTGTTGTCACTGTGAGACATCACTGTTGTCACTGTGACACATCACTTGTCACTGTGGTGTCGTATCAGTATCATATGTACACTTGTGTAGTGTACCAGCATTCAGCATTCATCCCACTTATACAGCTGGTCCCTTTGCGTGTGACGTCACGATACCCGCTGACGTCAGAGGCTCAGCGCATGTGCACAGCCTCACATAGGCGTACACCCTCACTAGCCAGAGACCTAAGAGCGAGACGGACGGTGGCTGGACTCTCTCCTACTCTTACCGTAAATATACCGTAACCATCCTACAAGGAGTGTCTATGTCTACCTAAATATCTCTCCCAAGACCCACACAACAAGTGGTGTGCAGCGGTGTGCCGTAATTTTTATCGATTACGCTGTTATAGAGAGATAGACTACGACAAGCAAGCAAACAGCCTCCAACCTCCAGACCACCGACCACGTTACCAGCTACCTACATCCAAGAAGTCTACAATATCTACAGTATCTCCTGGTCAGCTAAGTGCCTCATTTGTTGATTTGTTAAAACCTACGAGGGGTTGACCCGGGTTTTGCAAATTCTGTACGAGTAAGCCAGTGAGGGGAGAGTCCCATTCCAGCCGTTAAGCCACCACCAGTTACGTCAGCCTAGGCTTAAGCCAGCTTCTACCTTGCTGTGCTAATTTGTCACAAGATTCCAAGCCAGTCAACCTGTGTGAAAATATTCTACTAAGCCAGCAAGCCACTCTGCTGTCTGAGAAGTAAGCCACGTGAGTTCACGCATTTATACCACCTTTGTACTCCAGTGTATTGCTGTTCTGAGTACAATACCATCCCCGTGGTATCCTGGGTTATTCAAGCCACCTTGGGTTAAGTTCATATAAACGGCGTAAGCCACAGGCACGCGGGAAGCGGTGTGGGCTAAACCCTACCAACCACCCCCCACCACCCACGCTAAGGCAGACGCCTTGACCACGTGTATCCACCCACACAAAGCATTAAGTGTGGATTATTTCACCCTTAACTGGGTCCTGCAAGCAGTTTATTGGCTACGAACCAGGTCGAGCATCCTGAGTGTGTTTCTTCTGAACTGTTGTGCCAACTGTATAAAGCCTGGGTTCGTAGTCCGCCGGTTTATGCACATTACTTCAAGTTATCAACGAGTGGACCAGACCACCATCCTCCACCACCATCCTCCACCACCACCCTCCACCACCACCCTCCACCACCCTCCACCACCACGCTTCAGTCACCGATCTCCACCCTAGAGGCATTTACTGTGTTGTTGTTTTATTTTTCAGATAATCTATAGACAATTTCGTGTGTTGAGACAATTTCTGCGAGTTACATAAATTTTGAGTTATCCTAGGAAGTGTTCCGTGTTAAATTAATTATTGGCATTAATTTTTTATTTCACTAGTATTGTCTCTTGTTAATTATTGCGTTATAATTTCTGTGAGTTTCGTTGTGTTACCAAGTTTGCAGTAAGTACAGTTTTGTTAAAGTAATCTAGTGTTCCAATATTCAACCAAGTAGTAATTTTAAAAGATTTTAAATTTTTCCCCAGCATTGTCCATGTGTTGTTGAATTTTCTGTCTTGTTAATTATTGTGTTTCACCAAGTGTACTATCCCAGAGTTATTTTTATTCATTTACCCTTGTTT
>WNWK01032299.1:0-22001 GCA_009830355.1 Cherax destructor
CAGAACACCAGTCCAAGGCAGACCCTTGGCGACTCAAGAAATGCCTGTGTTCAACACCGAAATTACACAACCATTTGTCAACTACAGAAACGCAAGACTCGTGCCAGAAGAACAACACGCAATACCGAAAATCCTAGAATCATCACTCATCTGTATGTCCAACAACTTTAACCAGAACAAGCTTCTACAACATGGCTGAACCTATTGCCAAGAAACTTCTTCAACGCTATCCCACCTGAACTCCAAGAATGGTACCTGCAGGTCCTTTAAGTCCACTATGTTTTCACATACTTTTAAGACTCACATGCAGCTTTCTCCATCTGACCCAGCATTCTCCACCTGACTGTACCCTATATATCTCTATGTTGCTCATTTTCCAGGTAGATCTGTCTGTGACTCGATAAAGCCCCTGCGTGGGCGATGTCAATAAAGGATCACATTATACTGCTTATGTGTTTATTTTCCATTGTGTCATATTTTATACCATTTATTTCCACCTTTGGCATTGAATGGAAGTTTCATAGTAGAATAACTCAGTAACGGTCCCAATTTTCGCTTAGCAGATTACAATGGACTTAGAGAACACTTATCATCTGTGGACTGGGGTAATGAAGAGAGCTATCAATATGACAGTTTTCTGAACACTATACATGCTGCCCAAAGAACATTTATCCCATATAAAGAAATTAGATCGAATAGAAATGACCCAAAATGGATGAATAATAGGCTCAAATATCTTTTAGGGCAGAAGAAAGGAATTTATGGGCGTATCCAAAAGAGTGAGGTCATCTTACGAATCAGTATATTGACATTAAGAGGGACGTTAAAAGGGGATAAGAAAAGCTAAGCGGGACTACGAAATTAAAGTTGCTAGGGATTGAAAACTAACAAAAAGTTTTCCAGGTGTATAGAACAAAGTTAGAGATAGATGGTCCCTTAAAAATAATTATGGGTATCTTCTGACAAAGAATGAAATGTGCTCTATTTTTAATAATTATTTTCTCTCGGTTTTCCTCAGGAAGACACTAATATTCCCAAGAATTAGGTATTTTAGTGGGCCTGAAGAAGATAAATTATGTAGTATCACGATCACTAGCGAAATGGTTATCAAACAGAATAGACCGTTTGAAGCAAAATAAATCTGAGGCCTGATGAGCTTTTTCAAGGGTTCTTAAGGAATGCAAAAATTGAACTCTGTGAACCCTTAACTAACATTTTTAACCTATCTCTTCAAACAGGTGTAGTGTCTGATACGTGGAAGATGGCTAATGTAATTCCTTTTTTAAAAAAGCAGGGACAAGTCGTTACCATCAAATTACCGCCCAATAAGTCTAACTTCAATTGTAGGCAAATTATTAGAGTGATTATAGCTGATAACATAAGAGCCATCTCGATAGGCATAATTTGATTAATGATACTCAACATGGATTCACCAGGGGCCGTTCCTGCTAACTAATTTATTAACTTTTTCAGTAAGGTTTTTGAGGCAGTTGATCATGATAAAGAATTCGATATTGTTTATTTGGATTTTAGTAAGGCTTTTGATAGAGTACCCATCAGAGACTGTTAAAGAAAGTGGCTGCTCACGGCATTGGAGGAAAAGTGTTTTCATGGATCGAGTCATGGCTCACCAATAGGAAGCAGAGGGTGTGCATTGTGGGGTTAAATCTGAGTGGGGATCTGTAACAAGTGGCGTTCCACGAGGGATCGGTTTTAGGCCCGTTGTTGTTTATAATATATATAAATGACCTTGACGAGGGATTACTAGTGATATGAGCAAATTGCTGATGACACGAAGATAGGTAGGATAATCGATTCAGACGTAGATGTCACGGAACTTCAGGAGGATTTGAACAAACTCAATTCCTGGTCAGAAAAGTGGCAGATGCAGTTCAATGTAGATAAATGCAAGGTTCTGAAGCTCGGGAGTGTCCATAACCAGCACTTATAAGTTAAATAACGTAGAACTTAGCCATACAGATTGCGAGAAGGACTTGGGGTGATGGTAGCAGCAACCTTAAACCAAGACAGCAATGCCTAAGCGTACGTAATAAGGCAAATGATTACTAGGATTTATATCAGAAGTGTTAGCAACAGAAGTCCAGAGGTTATATTACAGCTTTATACATCATTAGTAAGGCCTCACCTAGATTACGCAGCTCAGTTTTGGTCTCCATATTACAGAATGGACATAAATTCGTTAGAAAACATTCAGCGTAGAATGACTAAATTAATACATAGCATTAGAAATCTTCCTTACGAAGAAAGATTGAAGACCTAAAATTACATTCACTTGTAAGACGTAGAATGAGGAGACATGATCGAGGTATACAAGTGGAAAATGGTATTAACAAAGGGGATATAAATAAGGTCTTGAGGATATCTCTCCAGAAGAGAACCCGCAATAATGGATTCAAGTTAGATAAGTTTAGATTTAGAAAGGATATGGAAAGTATTGGTTTGGAAATAGGGTAGTTGATGAGTGGAACAGTCTGCCTAGTAGGGTTATTGAAGCTAGGACCTTGGGTAGTTTCAAATTTAGGTTGGATAAATTCATGAGTGAGAGGGGTTGGATTTGAGTGGGACTGCGCATGAGTGGGTAGAATTGTCAAAGCTTATTTCTTGGGTAGCATTGAAAATTTGGTTGAGCAAATATTCTGTTAGTGGGACAGTTGTGAAGGACCTGCCTAGTATGGGCCACAGGCCTGCTGCAGTGCTCCTCCTTTCTTATGTTCTTATGTTCTTATTATAAACAACAACGGGCCAAAACCGATCCCTGAGGAACGCCACTTGTACAGATCCCCTCCGATTTACCCATTTATGCACACCCTCTGCTTCCTATTGGTGAGCCATGACTCGATCCATGACAACACTTTTCCCCAATGCCATGAGCAGCCACTTTCTTTAACAGTCTCTGATGTGGTACTCTATCAAAAGCCTTACTAAAATCCAAATAAACGATATCGAATTCTTTATCATTATCAACTGCCTCAAAAGCCTTACTGAAAAAAGTTAATAAATTAGTTAGGCAGGAACGGCCCCTGATGAATCCATGCTGAGTATCATTAATCAAATTATGCCTATCGAGATGGCTTCTTATGTTATCAGCTATAATCGACTCTAGTAATTTGCCTACAATTTTTGTCTCGTCTCTGAGATTTTCTCAATTCTTGGTTTAAGTTTACCGCTGAGATTACCTGTGATTTTGGCTCACCTCTAATCACTACTTTAGGAAGAAGAAGAAACAAGATTTTTCTCTTTATTCACCTTAAAATAAAACTTTTCGGGGAAACAATGGCTAAAGTAGACAGAATGTAAGATTATTAACCCATCTTGGCTACCTTTGAAATGTTTGTACCTAATAAAAGGATATTAAGGTGTTTTATGACGCTCTAAATTACGCCTGAGTCTGCCTTTACTCTCACGTCCGCCAGTGTCAAGCTTATTTCCATGGGAAATAAAGCGAACAAAACCCAGGGAATTAGTGAGGGAATAATCCTACAAAGTCAAATAATATTTTTTTTAGTGTTTAAAAAATATAATGATTTGCTTTAAAAATGTTGAAGATTATCAAATATGTAAAGCACTTTTGTGTTTTATACGATGTCTACTTTCTCTCTTAGTCTACATTTCACAGTCTACCTTCTTTCACAGTCTACCTTTCATAGTCTACCTTCTTTCATAGTCTACTTTCTTTCAGAGTCTACCATTTTTGGAAATAAATGGTATAAAATACCGACACAATGGAAAAATAAACACATAAGCAGTATAATGTGATCCTTTATTGACAACGTTTCGCCCACGCAGTGGGCTTTATCGAGTCACAGACAGATCTACCTGGAAAATGAGAAACATGGAGATATATATATGCAGCTTTCTCCACCTGACCCAGCATTCTCCACCTGACTGTACCATATATATATCTCCATGTTTCTCATTTTCCAGGTAGATCTGTCTGTGACTCGATAAAGCCCACTGCGTGGGCGAAACGTTGTCAATAAAGGATCACATTATACTGCTTATGTGTTTATTTTTCTACCATTTTTAAAGTCTACCTTTTACGGTCTACTTTATTTCATAATCTACCTTCTTTCACAGTCTATCTTTCACAGTCTATCTTTCATAGTCTACTTTTCACAGTCTACCTTTCATACTGTACCTTTCGAAGTCTACCTTCTTTCAAAGTCTACCTTCTTTCAAAGTCTACCTTCTTTCACAGTCTACCCTTCACAGTCTACCTTCTACAATCTACTTCCTACAATCTACCTTCTACAATCTACCCCTTTTTTCAGCTTACGCAAGAGCAGTTAAAGGTCTTAAATACAATTAATACCATGTGCGTGGTCATATATCTTAAGAATTAAGAATTAGCTCTACAAAAACCTTGAAATTTTGAGTTAGTATTCAGAGGGAATTACTGCGACTGCGCCAGCCACTTTATATCCTGTTGTAAACACAAGAATAATTGATATATACTCGTTAGATGGAGGCGGGAGTCACCTGTTGGGTGGAGACTGACAGTGAGAGTTGTGGGTGGGTGAGGGATGCTCTTGATCTGAGGGACTTGAGCTACACTACTTGCTCCTATGGGATGAGGTGGGGGGGGTGAAGGGTGACAAACCCCAGGCAAGGAGCCCAATCTGTGGTAACGTCGCGAGAAAACAGGTGGTCGTTCTGGAAAAACGCTGGACAAAACCGGTGGTCGTTCTCGAAAAACGCTGGACAAAACGCGAGGTCGTTCTGGAAAAACGCTGGACAAAACGGGTGGTCGCTCTTGAAAAACGCTGGACAAAACGGGTGGTCGCTCTGGAAAAACGCTGGACAAAACGGGTGGTCGTTCTGGAAAAACGCTGGACAAAAGGGTGGTCGGTCTGGAAAAACGCTGGACAAAACGGGTTGTCGCTCTGGAAAAACGCTGGACAAAACGGGTGGTCGTTCTGGAAAAACGCTGGACAAAACGGGTGGTCGTTCTGGAAAAACGCTGGACAAAACGGGTGGTCGTTCTGGAAAAACGCTGGAGAAAATGGGTGGTCGTTCTGGAAAAACGCTGGACAAAACAGGTGGTTGTTCTGGAAAAACGCTGGACAAAACGGGTGGTCTCTCCAAGAAAATACTGCTCACAAAATGTCACCTGGAGGAACGGTGCAGTAGAGCGAGGTGGCTCTGAGACAGAAACTCTCGCTCTGCTCTCCACAAAAATCTACAAAATTAAAAGAAATTATAGTAGTAACTCTGAGGCGGAGGTCTTAGTCTAAAATATAGATGCTAATAATGGTAGGGAAGTGTGTTCGTGGCTTGGTTGATAGCGTCCTCGCCTCATAGTGAGTGTCCAGGATCGATACCCGGCACGGGTGAAACGTTGGGAATGTTTCCTCACACTTGCTGTTCCTGTTCTCCTAGAAGTAAGTAGGTACCTGGGTGTTAATTGCTGTGGGTAGCATCCTGGGAGAAAAGATTAACCTACGTTTCCTGAAATGCTATGCATAACGAAGGGCTTTCTATATAGTACGCCAATAATGTCACCTAAGTCTGTAAAAGTTGTTCAAGACAAGTGAGCATTCGTAGATAATGTAAGAATAAAGACATTTAGTTGTTGGAGATTCTCAGATTCAATATATGGATGGAGCTTTCTGTAACAGGGACAGGAAGGTAGAACAAAAGTGAGAGTCTCTGGAGCAGGTGTGGCTGATGTAATTAATTAACAGGTTAGACAGCTTCTTAAAAAGTACTCAGAACAGCCCCATTATCTGCCTCAGTACTGGAGATAACGTTGTTAGAAGCGTTAAGAGTTGATGGCCAGTTACCAGGTAGCTATTGATCTAATTAAGCCAAAGGAAAGGATTCCGATCATGTGTAGCATATTGCCTAGAAGGAGAGTGGGAACTGAATGGATGTCTACAACAACTGGGGTGAAGCACTGGTTAACAACTTGAAATTTTCTTCATAAACAAGCGGGATAATTTCTATAGCGAACAAAATATGTTTGCTGTGAATGGGCTGCGTCTCTGTGCTGCAGGGGCAGATGATTAGTTGGAGCGCTAGTGCTGCAGGGGCGACACCGATGGTCAGGATAGTTGGAGTGCGTCTCTAGTGCTGCAGGGGCGACACCGAGGTCAGATCAGTTGGAGTGCGTCTCTAGTGCTGCAGGGGTGACACCGATGTCAGGTCAGTTGGAGTGCGTCTCTCTAGTGCTGCAGGGCGACACCGATGGTCAGATCAGTTGGAGTGCGTCTCTCTAGTGCTGCAGGGGGACACGATGGATCAGATCAGTTGGAGTGCGTCTCTCTAGTGCTGCAGGGCGACACCGATGGTCAGATCAGTTGGAGTGCGTCTCTCTAGTGCTGCAGGGGCGACACCGATGGTCAGATCAGTTGGAGTGCGTCTCTCTAGTGCTGCAGGGCGACACCGATGGTCAGATTAGTTGGAGTGCGTGTCTCTAGTGCTGCAGGGCGACACCGATGGTCAGATCAGTTGGAGTGCGTCTCTCTAGTGCTGCAGGGGCGACACCGATGGTCAGGTCAGTTGGAGTGCGTCTCTCTAGTGCTGCATGGGCGACACCGATGGTCAGATCAGTTGGAGTGCGTCTCTCTAGTGCTGCAGGGGCGACAGCGATGGTCAGATCAGTTGGAGTGCGTGTCTCTAGTGCTGCAGGGGCGACACCGATGGTCAGGATCAGTTGGAGTGCGTGTCTCTAGTGCTGCAGGGGCGACACCGATGGTCAGATCAGTTGGAGTGCGTTCTCTAGGCTGCAGGGCGACACCGATGGTCAGATTAGTCGGAGTGCGTGTCTCTAGTGCTGCAGGGGCGACACCGATGGTCAGTCAGTTGGAGTGCGTCTCTCTAGTGCTGCATGGGCGACACCGATGGTCAGATTAGTCGGAGTGCGTGTCTCTAGTGCTGCAGGGGCGACACCGATGGTCAGATCAGTTGGAGTGCGTCTCTCTAGTGCTGCAGGGGCGACACCGATGGTCAGATCAGTTGGAGTGCGTGTCTCTAGTGCTGCAGGGGCGACACCGATGGTCAGATCAGTTGGAGTGCGTGTCTCTAGTGCTGCAGGGGCGACACCGATGGTCAGTTCAGTTGGAGTGCGTGTCTCTAGTGCTGCAGGGGCGACACCGATGGTCAGATCAGTGGAGTGCGTGTCTCTAGTGCTGCAGGGGCGACACCGATGGTCAGATCAGTTGGAGTGCGTCTCTAGTGCTGCAGTGGCGACACCGATGGTCAGATTAGTCGGAGTGCGTGTCTCTAGTGCTGCAGGGGCGACACCGATGGTCAGATCAGTTGGAGTGCGTGTCTCTAGTGCTGCAGGGCGACACCGATGGTCAGATCAGTTGGAGTGCGTCTCTCTAGTGCTGCAGGGGCGACACCGATGGTCAGATCAGTTGGAGTGCGTCTCTCTAGTGCTGCAGGGGCGACACCGATGGTCAGATTAGTCGGAGTGCGTGTCTCTAGTGCTGCAGGGGCGACACCGATGGTCAGATCAGTTGGAGTGCGTCTCTCTAGTGCTGCAGGGGCGACACCGATGGTCAGATTAGTCGGAGTCGTTGCTAAATTGTCTAAGAATTTAAAATGATAAAAGATAGAGGTAAGAATATGTTGTAAATAAAGGGGTTGGAGTACTAGGGGCACAGAAATAATAAACTTCCTTAGTATTTATTATACAAATAGCAGGAGTACTAGAAATTCAGTAGATAAATATAAATATTGAAATAATTGAAACCTGGTTTAATCTAAAAAAAATGGGAAAATGCCTGTTGAATGTACGTAAAAAGGCTATAAATTACTACAGACTGTCAACAAGAAAGAATGTGGAGAGAGACTCTCATTTGCTGTATTTTCTCAAAGGGCATTGATAGTTAATTTTGGGTGTGATCAGTAGACCACCAAACCTTTGGGAAGAAATTTATCAGTCATTTAGAAATGAAAATGTATGTTTAATGGGAGATTTTAACTTTAACCAAATGGATTAGACCCATTTGAAATGGGCCAGGACTGCTTTTGAAAACAGTTTGTTAGAGCCAACCAGAGAAAATAAGGCTCTAACCAGCAAAGTTAAGAGCTTGAAGAAAACGATCATAAATCACTTAGCTTTAATATCTCACTGAATTGCCTAAATAACGATAACAAAGTTAAGGTTCCCAATTTTTAAGCTGTAGATAATATGCTACTCAGGAATTACCTGAGAAATATAGACCGGGGGTAACCTGACTAGGGACTATCATAAGAGGAAACCGGACAGAAGGTAGTGATGGTTGTCAATATGTCTTCAAGTTTTGTCCTAGAATCTGAATTGATAGAGCCACTGGAGGGCGAAACGTCTACAATAAAGATACCCAGATGTTGCACATGTGTCTAATTTTCATCTTGTCGGTATTGTATACAATTATTGAACAACTTTCCAAAGCATTGTACAAGTTAGCCAAGTTGCATATATTCCTAACAGATAATTTAGATCAGCCATCAATGGATAAATAATAGACTAAATCATCTCTTTAGTGAAAAGAGACGTATTTTCAGACGAATCAAAACAAGGTTAATATCATCTTATAGAACAAAATATTCAATTTAAAAGAGGTCAAAAAAGGTATAAGGTAAACCAAAAGTGAATGTATAATTTAGGTTGTGAGGGAACCAGCGAGCAATTCTCGGGGTTTCTTAAGGTAAGATTAGGGAAAACAAGAGGACCACTTAAATGAACTAAGGTCAGTGTTAGTGACCAAGAATTATGTACCATTTATGCTGGTCACGACGAAAGTAAATTATGCATAACAAAGCCACTAGTGACGTGATACTTGAACATAACAAAGCCACTAGTGATGTGATACTCGAACATAACAAAGCCACTAGTGACGTGATACTCGAACATAACAAAGCCACCTAGTGACGTGATACTCGAACATAACAAAGCCACTAGTGACGTGATACTTGAACATAACAAAGCCACTAGTGATGTGATACTCGAACATAACAAAGCCACTAGTGACGTGATACTCGAACATAACAAAGACACCTAGTGACGTGATACTTGAACATAACAAAGCCACTAGTGACGTGATACCCGAACATAACAAAGCCACTAGTGACGTGATACTCGAACATAACAAAGCCACCTAGTGACGTGATACTCGAACATAACAAAGCCACTAGTGACGTGATACTCGAACATAACAAAGCCACTAGTGATGTGATACTCGAACATAACAAAGCCACTAGTGATGTGATACTTGAACATAACAAAGCCACTAGTGACGTGATACTCGAACATAACAAAGCCACAAGTGACGTGATACTTGAACATAACAAAGCCACTAGTGATGTGATACTTGAACATAAAAAGCCACTAGTGATGTGATACTCGAACATAACAAAGCCACTAGTGACGTGATACTCGAACATAACAAAGCCACTAGTGACGTGATACTCGGATATAACAAAGCCACTAGTGACGTGATACTCGAACATAACAAAGCTACTAGTGACGTGATACTCGAACATAACAAAGCCACTAGTGATGTGATACTCAAACATAACAAAGCCACTAGTGACGTGATACTCGAACATAACAAAGCCACCTAGTGACGTGATACTCGAACATAACAAAGCCACTAGTGACGTGATACTCGAACATAACAAAGCCACTAGTGACGTGATACTCGAACATAACAAAGCCACTAGTGACGTGATACTCGAACATAACAAAGCCACTAGTGATGTGATACTCGAACATAACAAAGCCACTAGTGATGTGATACTCGAACATAACAAAGCCACTAGTGACGTGATACTCGAACATAACAAAGCCACAAGTGATGTGATACTCAAACATAACAAAGCCACTAGTGACGTGATACTCGAACATACCAAAGCCACCTAGTGACGTGATACTCGAACATAACAAAGCCACTAGTGATGTGATACTCGAACATAACAAAGCCACTAGTGATGTGATACTCGAACATAACAAAGCCACCTAGTGACGTGATACTCGAACATAACAAAGCCACTAGTGACGTGATACTCGAACATAACAAAGCCACTAGTGATGTGATACTCAAACATAACAAAGCCACTAGTGACGTGATACTCGAACATAACAAAGCCACCTAGTGACGTGATTCTAGAACATAACAAAGCCACTAGTGATGTGATACTCGAACATAACAAAGCCACTAGTGACGTGATACTCGAACATAACAAAGCCACTAGTGACGTGATACTTGAACATAACAAAGCTACTAGTGACGTGATACTCGAACATAACAAAGCCACTAGTGACATGATACTCCAACATAACAAAGCCACTAGTGACGTGATACTCGAACATAACAAAGCCACTAGTGATGTGATATTCGAACATAACAAAGCCACTAGTGACGTGATACTCGAACATAACAAAGCCACTAGTGATGTGATACTCCAACATAACAAAGCCACTAGTGACGTGATACTAGAACATAACAAAGCCACTAGTGACGTGATACTCCAACATAACAAAGCCACTAGTGACGTGATACTCGAACATAACAAAGCCACTAGTGACGTGATACTCGAACATAACAAAGCCACTAGTGACGTGATACTCCAACATAACAAAGCCACTAGTGACGTGATACTCCAACATAACAAAGCCACTAGTGACGTGATACTAGAACATAACAAAGCCACTAGTGACGTGATACTCGAACATAACAAAGCCACTAGTGACGTGATACTCGAACATAACAAAGCCACTAGTGAGTGATACTCGAACATAACAAACACTAGTGACGATACTCGAACATAACAAAGCCACTAGTGAGTGATACTCAACATAACAAAGCCACTAGTGACGTGATACTCGAACATAACAAAGCCACTAGTGATGTGATACTCGAACATAACAAAGCCACTAGTGACGTGATACTCGAACATAACAAAGCCACTAGTGACGTGATCTCGCAACATAACAGCCATAGTGACTGATACTCCCAAATAAACAAGCTCACTAGTGACGTGATACTAACAAACAAAGCCACTGTGACGTGATACCGAACATAAAAAGCCACTAGTGACTGATACTAAACATAACAAAGCCATATGACGTGATCTGTAAATTACAAAGATAATGAACTCCACAAAGCCACTAGTGACGTGATACTCAACTACAAGCCATAGTGACGGATTACAGACAAAAAAGCCACTGTGAGGATACAACATAACAAAGCCACTATGTAACTCCGAGACTACAATCCACTATGACGTGAACACATCAAGCACTACTGACGTGATACTCAACAACAACCCTAGTGATCGTCTCAAACTCAACAAGCTCACTTGGTTATGAATAACAAAGCACTAGTATGGAATAGCAACATACAAGCCACTAGTGATGATACTCCAGACAACAAAGCCACTAGTGAGTGATACTCAACATAACAAAGCCACTAGTGACGTGATATCAACATAACAAAGCCACTAGTGACGTGATACTCCAACATAACAAAGCCACTAGTGATGTGATACTCGAACATAACAAAGCCACTAGTGATGTGATACTCGAACATAACAAAGCCACTAGTGACGTGATACTCGAACATAACAAAGCCACCTAGTGACGTGATACTTGAACATAACAAAGCCACTAGTGACGTGATACCCGAACATAACAAAGCCACTAGTGACGTGATACTCGAACATAACAAAGCCACCTAGTGACGTGATACTCGAACATAACAAAGCCACTAGTGACGTGATACTCGAACATAACAAAGCCACTAGTGATGTGATGTACGGGTTGTACTTATAACGGCTGCACCACGGCTGTTCACGTGATTTCCAACCTCTGCCCATGTGATCTGGCATCAGCCAATGATAGGCCTGCCTTTTGAATGCCTCAGCGCCAGGCGGCCTAGTGTTCAGTTACCATCCAGACTCAGTGCAGGACAGACGGACACAGGCATAGGCTCTCAGCTCCCATTTATCCAACGCCTCATTAAACGCTACCAAAAACCAAGCTCATCGTCTGTTAATATTACCAAATCTATGAAAAGAACACCACAACACAAATGGTGACAGCTGGTGGGCGTAGATTTTGAGTATTTTGAGCGGAATTGAGAGAAAGAAGAAGCCGGTGTGAGAGAGTACCACCGCGGGCGTCAATATTAACCGTCGCCAGCGACTCACCTTCCCCTCACCCGTGTCGTCATCCAAGACTCTTGTGAAGCAGTGTCTCCAGTCTTTCTGGCTTCTAATTGCAAGTAAACCTCCGAAGAGTTGATCTGGGTTTTGCAATTAAGCCAACAAGTAAGCCAGTTTATGGGAAGAGCCTAAGCCAGCCTACAGTCATCCAGTGTCTCCTGCCATCCACCCAATTCTTCACTGATGTGTGCAAGTAAGAGAATTCAGGTTCACAGTCCAGAGAGCTAAGCCAGCCTCTTCCAGAAAGCCAGTTATACAAGTAAGCCAGTCGTTTCTTCAGCAAGCCAGTTCCTTGCAGTATTGTCTCCAATCGCTCTGTGCTACAAGTTGGATGCTTGTCAGAGTGATATTCACCATTCCTGTGGCTTATTGTGCAAAAAGCCACCTGGGTTAGAGGATTCCCGCTGCCGTGAGAATAAGTGTACTGGCCAAACGCCGTGATGTCAGCTCAGCGCGGGTGTCCCAGCGAGTCGAGCAGCCGTGACGTCATCCCATGCGCGCCGCTCACTCTGGAGTGTAAACAACCACCCGCTCACACTTCCACTACCAGCCAATACTTTGTGGTATTTTCTACCCTATCTGGGGTACCAGCAGCATTGTTTCTGGCTCACATAGCAAGTCGAGAATGTCCTCCTTCATCCCAGAGCGCCAACGTAAAAGCTTGCTGTGTGAGTTCTTCGGTAAGCGTATTTATCCAAGTCTGTCAGCAGTCAACGACCAGGAATATATTCTCTCCACCTACACTCGTCGTTCATTCATCATTAGACTCTATTCTATTATAGACATTCGTGTGTGTGAGACATTTAAGCAGTGAATTTTCTTAGTGACATTTAAAGACCTGTGTTTTCAGTTGCAAATTCATCTATATATTCTGTTACAGTTTTTTTCATGTGCTTCGTGTCTCATTTTTATCTATGTTCCTTGTGTAAACTCGTACACATGCAGTAAGTACTTGTGTATAAATTTTCTTGTCCTTGAGTGCAGTATTTGATTTATTCGTTATTATTGCAGTGTTTATTAAGTCCCTGTCCCTTCATTTTTTTTTCCCAGTGCATTCCCTTGTGTTTTTATGCAGTGTCTGTGAATAGTTCCTTATTGTTTATGCCCCAGTGTTCCTAGTTGCATATTTCATTTTCCTGTGTGCCATTCAGTGTGTCCCATTAATTTTTGTGCCAGTATCTCACATGTTTTAGTTCAATAGACAGTTTATATTTTTGTGTCAACCTGTGCCTCATTTTTTTTTAATTTTGCAGAACCTGTTTATTGAATATATTTTGTCTGAAGCAGCAAGAACTATCTCTTTATACATATTTTTACATGCAAGATCTTATTGCATAAACTATCACATTCACTGACTGAATCTTATTGTGTTGTGTATTCTCCTGCAAAACTGTAAGTTTTTTTATCCTTTATTTCAGTTCGTGTATTATTGTCTTTGTGTTGACCTTATCAATAATTCCTTGAACAAATTAACTCTTAACCCTCATATGTAAAGTAAAGTAATATTCATTATAATCATTTTCATTAGTTTTCTTAAGTGAACTAAGAGTTAAAGTGTTCATTCTCCTTGTGCCCAGTGCAACATTGATTTTTAATTGATGCAGTAAATTGTTTATACAATACCATAAATTGATTACACTTTACAATTATTCTCCAGTAGTGATTACTTGTTCTTGTTATTTTGCATACAGTATTGTGTATTTATCCCATTTTACTCAGTGTTATCCTGAAAATTGCTAATAATTCAATGCAAGTTGTCAGCATCATAGTTAATTCTTCTGCCAGCAATGCATATTATATCCTAGTGTCTTTTTCTCTTAAGAAAATTTGTTTTCTAGTATTTTTCCAGTTGAATACAATTTTTTTATTGTATTTCCACTTTGCATTGATTTATTATTTCTCATCTAGTACTTTTGTTTTAAATTCCAGTAGAGAGAGATAATCTTTGCAGTTAATCCATACAGTAGTCAGTATTGCCTTTTATGCAATTTGTAAAGTAATTCCTTAAATTTTTACAGTCAAAATCAGTGAGTTGTCATTTCTTATGCAGTGTACATTAGTTGTTTTAACCCCTTTTCTGCATCTAATTCAATGACTTCTTAATTCCCATTTTAACTAATTGTGTACTGTGAATATTTTGCCATTCTCATTTTTTTCCTGAATTAGTTTTTGTGCAATTTTCATTGCAAGTATGTCTCACTTACCTCAAAGTAGTGTAGCAAATGACGGCATTCAGTCCCCTAATGTTCCAAATGCCCTTGCTGAAATTCATGATAGTCCCTTAACGACTGCTAGACCTACCCAGTTACAGTGTCAATATAGTTTCCTTCGTGATCCTGATAGTTCCTTACCGACTGAAAGACAGTATCTAGCTCTTGAGCAATGTGTTTGTTCTCACAGCTTGTATCAGAGAGTTATAACAGTTCTGCGGAATGTGAAGTTCAAATTCAGTCCTGATAGCTTTGTGCATTATGTATTAACGTAGCCGAGCGGTCAAGAAACTAGTAAAACTGTCACTCCTGTCTGGAATCTAGTCATAATTGCACACAGGATAGTGTACTATCCCTGTGATGGCTCTTGTTCAAGTGGTAGTTCCTTTCCAGGGGACGCCTTGTTGAGTAAAGACTGTTTGATATGAGTTATGCCATCTCTTGTTGTCACTTGCCGCCTGCAGAAAGACGTTTCTGTGGCTAGTGTTTACTAGAGTGTCTGTTGTGTTGTGTTCCAGATAGTGATATTATCCCAGTTGACAGTAAGTCCTTTGCAGAGTAAAGTGTCGTGTGTCGAGTAATTATTACCTGCAGTAAGAGATAGTGAGAGTCGTTCTCCTTTGCTCATACTTTGTGTTATTGAGCTATCTATTTCACCCGGGGAGAGTCCTTCCACTCCACCGTGCCGTTCATTCCTTCAGTAGGAAAGTGTTCCAAGTTCTTAGTGAATAAAGAAAACTCAGTTTAAGAGATTATTTGCATTTGCTAGCCGAGTCCTTACTAAGGCTGAACGCAATTATACAGTTACGCAAATCCAATGTAGTTGCTGATGCTTTGTCGCGTCATGTCAGTGTAGTAACTGCCGATCCTCCATTTAGTGCTGAGGATGTAAAGACTGCTCAAAGACAAGACCCCTTGTGGTCTGGTGTGGTTCGATTCCTGCTCCAGGAAGATCTTATTCTCTCTGTGAAGCAACCAGCACCCATTAGTGACTTTGTTATGAACCAAGAATTACTGTATCGCACTACCGAGTTGGGTAATCCTAGTAGAAGAGTATACCAATTAGTAATTCCACAGTCACTAGTGAAAGTAGCCTTGCAGCTAGTTCACGATGTACCAGATGTTGCACATCCTGGTATGGATCGTTCTGTGAAACAAGCCAGATTGAAATACTTTTGGCCTCGTATGTCTACCGATATTACTGAGTATGTCAAGAAATGTAGTGTCTGTTTGAAAAATAAAAGTAATGTCACGGGTCCTAATCCAATCTAGATCTTTCCTACTACTAGTGAGCCATGGGAAAGAGTTGCACTAGATCTGTTGACCAACTTCCAATGTTCCCTCAGTGGAAACAAACATATGTGTGTGATGGTCGATCACTTTACCAGATATTGTGAGTTAGTTCCTATCCCAGATAAGACTGCCGGAACAGTAGCAAAAGTTTTCAAGGAACGTATAATCTGCAGACATACCACTCTAAGTCCCTCATAACAGATAATGGAGGTGAATTTTGTAATGAGATCCTAGAAAACTTGTGTATACTATACAAGATTACAAAATCAACCATTGTTCCGCACCATCCTGCCAGTAATGGTTTAGCAGAAAGAACGAATAAGAAAGTCCTTGACGTCTTAAGAGCTACCATCAATCCCAATAGTGTAACCTGGGATGAAGTCATTCCTGATGTTCAATGTGCCATAAATTCTGCCTTTAACGCTTCAATAGGTGATACCCCACACTATGCACTGTACGGTGTCGATACGCGTTGCCTTATGAGCTGTTATATTCCAATCCGAAACCGACTTACAATCCAGATGATTTCGTAGCAGTTCGTACCAGTCAAGCTCAAAGTGTTTTCAGACGAATTCGAGAAACACTTCATAAGTCAACAGCAGAATTTACTAGAGTAACTAATACTAAAGCTAAACCGACTAAAGTTCAAGTAGGGTCCAGAGTCATGCTGTTCAACTTTAATAAAAAGGTCAGCAATGCCAAAACTCGATCAAAAGTTCGTTGGTCCTTATAGAGTAGTCGAACTTATTAATGGCAAAAGTATAAAGTTAGAGAAATTAGCACGGGTCAGTTTAAAGAATCGCATTTAGATCATATGAAGTTAGTATGCGATGATGATGACGAAGTCCCTGTCACCCCTAATAACCAGACAAGTGAGACAGAATCTGATAATTCTCCTGTTGCTGTACCCTCTACCTCTAATGGTCAGTCAGATCAACCTGAATGTCGTTATTCCCTACGTACACGACAAGTGTTGAGAAACCCCCAAGTATCATTTGTAGATACCAGTGTAGATCCTCCTCAATCAGAAGTTGAGTTACCTATTGTAACAGAGTTTGATCCACCCAGAGATGATAATTATACAGCCTATATCAATCTTACCCTAGCAGAGTTGGGGTTAAATGTAACTAACCTGTATAGATAAATATGTAGTAAGCGTTTAACTGTGTGTTATAATATCTACTTAGTATTACTCAATTTTTTTTTTTGTGTGTTCACGTTCTCTCCGAGTTCTGAGAATTAACAGTATAGATTTGAGTGCACCAGATCTACCTTGTCTGTTAATCACTATCTTCTTGTAATCATATTTCCTCAGAATTCGTAGATCACATGAAGACAGTTCGATCGAACAAATTATTTTTTTATCTCTTTTATCATGATTTTCTAGAATGAGCTCATTTAATTAATTCCCAAGTATCAAGATGCATCATATAGTAATGTAGATTGTTCAGTCAAGATAATATCCATGTGAAGTATAATGTTAACTGTTGTGTACTTTGACATTGTATAGAATCAGCTGAAAGTTGTTGCCTGTTGTCCTTAGTTTGTATAGTTGTATGTCGAGACGCCATACGTAGCATGCCCGAGCTGTACGGGTTGTACTTATAACGGCTGCACCACGGCTGTTCACGTGATTTCCAACCTCTGCCCATGTGATCTGGCATCAGCCAATGATAGGCCTGCCTTTTGAATGCCTCAGCGCCAGGCGGCCTAGTGTTCAGTTACCATCCAGACTCAGTGCAGGACAGACGGACACAGGCATAGGCTCTCAGCTCCCATTTATCCAACGCCTCATTAAACGCTACCAAAAACCAAGCTCATCGTCTGTTAATATTACCAAATCTATGAAAAGAACCCCACAACACAGTGATACTCGAACATAACAAAGCCACTAGTGATGTGATACTCGAACATAACAAAGCCACTAGTGACGTGATACTCGAACATAACAAAGCCACAAGTGACGTGATACTTGAACATAACAAAGCCACTAGTGATGTTATACTTGAACATAAAAAGCCACTAGTGATGTGATACTCGAACATAACAAAGCCACTAGTGACGTGATACTCGAACATAACAAAGCCACTAGTGACGTGATACTCGAACATAACAAAGCCACTAGTGACGTGATACTCGAACATAACAAAGCTACTAGTGATGTGATACTCGAACATAACAAAGCCACCTAGTGACGTGATACTCGAACATAACAAAGCCACTAGTGACGTGATACTCGAACATAACAAAGCCACTAGTGACGTGATACTCAACATAACAAAGCCACCTAGTGACGTGATACTGAACATAACAAAGCCAAACCTAGTGACGTGATACTGAACATAACAAAGCCACTAGTGAGTGATACTCGAACATAACAAAGCCACTAGTGATGTGATACTCAACATAACAAAGCCACTAGTGACGTGATGCTCGAACATAACAAAGCCACTAGTGACGATACTCAAACATAACAAAGCCACTAGTGACGTGATACTCGAACATAACAAAGCCATAGTGACGTGAACCAACAAAAAGCCACAGTGACGGATATGCAACATAACAAAGCCACTGACAAAACTCACAGAACAAAGCAACACTAGTGAGGATACTCGAACATAACAAAGCCACTAGTGAGGATACTGAACATAACAAAGCCACTAGTGACGTGATATAAACATACAAAGCCACTAGTGAGTGATACTCAACATAACAAACCATGAGTGAACATAACAAAATACAAACACTAGTGATATCAACATAACAAAGCCACTAGTGACGTGATACTGAAATAACAAAGCCACTAGTGAGTGATACTCCAACATAACAAAGCCAAGTAGTGATATGAATAACAAAGCACTAGGTATACTGAACTAACAAACTAACAAAAGCTACCAGTGACGTGATACTGAACATAACAAAGCCACTAGTGAGGATATCGAACATAACAACACTAGTGATGATACTGAACTAACAAAGCACTAGTGATGATCTGAACATAAAAAGCCATAGTGACGATACAACATAACAACACTATAGTGTACTGAAAACAAACCACATAGGATAACATAACAACACAGTGACGGATACGAACATAACAAAGCCAGTGATGTACAACATAACAAAGCCAAGTGATGGAACTGAACAAAAAGCCACTATGAGGTACTGAACAAACAAGCCACAGTGATGATACTGAACATAACAAAGCCGTGAGGATACAACATAACAAGCCACTGTGAGGATACTCGAACAAACAAAGCACTAGTGATGATACTAACATAAAAAGCCACTAGTGAGGATACAACAAACACTATGAGGATATAACATACAAACATAGTGAGATACAAACAAACCAATGAGGAACAAAAACAAGCACTATATGAATAAAACAAAGCCACAGTATGATTCAACTAACAAACGACATAGTAAACATGATACTAACATAACAAAGCACAGTGAGGATAACATACAAAGCCATAGTGACGTGATTAACATAAGCCACTAGTGAGGATATAACATACAAATAGTGACGATACAAACAAAAGCACGAGATACAACATAAAAACCACATAGGATGAACTAACAAGATAGACGAACATAAAACATTGATATAACAAGCACAGTTATACAACATAAAGCTAGTGACGATAAAAAAGCAGGAGAACTAAAACATAGTGATATCAAACAAAGCCACTAGTGAGATCAGCCTAGTTGACTAAACTAAAGCACGTGACAACACCTGAGATACAACAAGCACATGAACAAAAAGATAGTATGATACTAACATAACACACTAGTGACTGATACTGAACATAACAAAGCACTAGTGAGTGAAATAACACGGGAATACTACACATAGTGCGTGATACTAACATAACAAAGCACTAGTGAGGATATCGAACATAACAAAGCCACTAGTGAGGATACTAACATAAAAGCCACTATGACTAAACATAACAAACCATAGTGACCAATACTGCGAATAACAAAGCCACTAGTGACGGATACTAACTAACAAAGCCACAGTGACGTGATACTAACATACAAGCCACTAGTGATGATACTAACATAACAGCACTAGTGATGAACTAACAAGCCAGTGATACTGAACATAACAAACATGAGGATACTAATAAGCCACTAGTGACGGATACTAACATAACAAGCCACAGTAGTGATACTCGAACATAACAAAGCCACTAGTGAGATACTCAACATAACAAAGCCACTAGTGACGTGATACTCAACATAACAAAGCCACTAGTGATGATATCGAACATAACAAAGCCATAGTGACGGATACTAACATAACAAAGCCACTAGTGAGTGATACTCAACATAAAAAGCCACTAGTGAGTGATACTGAACATAACAAAGCCACTAGTGACGTGATACTGAACATAACAAAGCACTAGTGAGGATATCAACATAACAAAGCCACAGTACGTGATACTCAACATAACAAACCATAGTGACGTGATACTCGAACATAACAAAGCACTAGTGAGTGATACTCAACATAACAAAGCCACTAGTGAGTGATACTGAACATAACAAAGCCACTAGTGACGTGATACTCAACATAACAAAGCCACTAGTGAGTGATATAACATAACAAGCCACTAGTGAGTGATACTGAACATAACAAAGCCACTAGTGACGTGATACTAACATAACAAAGCCACTAGTGACGTGATACTAACATAACAAAGCCACTAGTGAGGATACTAACATAAAAAGCCATAGTGAGGATACTCGAACATAACAAAGCCACTAGTGACGTGATATAACATAACAAAGCACTAGTGAGGATATAACATAACAAAGCCACTAGTGAGGTATAAATAACAAGCCACTAGTGACGAAATAACATAACAAACACTAGTGACTGATATAACAAACAAAGCACTAGTGAGTGATTCGAACATAACAGCCACTAGTGATGATACTGAACATAACAAAGCCACTAGTGAGGATACTGAACATCAGCCACTAGTGACGTGATTGAACATAACAAAGCCACTAGTGAGGATACTGAACATGCCACTAGTGAGATATAACAACAAAGCCACTAGTGATGATACTAACATAACAAAGCCACTAGTAGGATACTAACTCAAGCATAGTGGTGACGTGAATTAACAAACAAGCCACTAGGAGTGATACTCAACATAACAAACACTAGGATGATACTAAATACAGCATAGGAGTGATATCAACATACAAAGCCACTAGTGCGATACTAACATAACAGCATTAGATACTAACATAACAAAGCCACTAGTGAGTATAACATAACAAACATAGTGATGATACTGAAATAACAAGCATATGGAACACATAACAAACCACTAGTGAAATAGTGACGTGATACTCGAACATAACAAAGCCACTAGTGATGGATACTCGAACATAACAAAGCACTAGTGACGTGATACTCGAACATAACAAAGCCACTAGTGATGGATACTGAACATAACAAAGCCACTAGTGACGTGATACTGAACATAACAAAGCCACTAGTGACGTGATACTCGAACATAACAAAGCCACTAGTGACGTGATACTAGAACATAACAAAGCCACTAGTGACGTGATACTCGAACATAACAAAGCACTAGTGACGTGATACTCAACATAACAAAGCCACTAGTGACGTGATACTCCAACATACAAAGCCATTAGTGACGGATACTAGAACATAACAAAGCCACTAGTGACGTGATACTCAACATAACAAAGCCACTAGTGACGTGATACTCAACATAACAAAGCCACTAGTGATGTGATACTCAACATAACAAAGCCACTAGTGACGTGATACTAACATAACAAAGCCACTAGTGAGTGATCGAACATAACAAAGCCACTAGTGACGTGATATCAACATACAAGCCACTAGTGATGATACTGAACATAACAAAGCCACTAGTGACGTGATACTCGAACATAACAAAGCCACTAGTGACGTGATACTGAACATAACAAAGCCACTAGTGACTGATATCCAACATAACAAACTACAGTGAGTGATATCAACATAACAAAGCCACTAGTGACGTGATACTCGAACATAACAAAGCCACTAGTGATGTGATACTGAACATAACAAAGCCACTAGTGACGTGATACTCAACATAACAAAGCCACTAGTGACGTGATACTCGAACATAACAAGCCACTAGTGACTGATATCAACATAACAAAGCCACTAGTGAGTGATACTCGAACATAACAAAGCCACTAGTGACGTGATACTCAACATAACAAAGCCACTAGTGACGTGATACTCAACATAACAAAGCCACTAGTGACGTGATA
>WNWK01032300.1:0-22000 GCA_009830355.1 Cherax destructor
CCAAAAGTTCTAAAAATATTTTATTTAACTACTTTTGGAAGTCTTGGACGGATTAAATTTATTTCCATTATTTCTTATGGGGAAAATTGATTCGAGTAACGATTGTTTCGCCTTAAGATATGCCCTCTCTGACGGATTAATATCGTAAGTCGAGGTACCACTGTATGTATATATATATATATATATATATATAATTGATTTAATTGGACTTGAGTCCTGGAAATGGGAAGTACAATGCCTGCACTTTAAAGGAGGGGTCTGAGATAGTGACAGCTGGGAGGGACTTTTCTCAGCTGTCGTATCTGAGCTCCTCTGCAAAGACAGTGATTATGTATGAGTGTGGTGAAAGTGTTGAATGATGATGAAAGTATTTTCTTTTTGGGGATTTTCTTTCTTTTTGGGTCACCCTGCCTCGGTGGGAGACGGCCGACTTGTTGAAAAAAAAAATAAAAAATATATATAATATATATACAGTGGTACCCCGGTTTACGATATTTTTTCATTCCAGAATGCTGTTCAAGTGCCATTACCAAACGAATTTATCTCCTTAAGAAATGTTGTAAAATAGACTAGTCCTTTTAGACCCCCAAAATTACACTTACAAAAGCATTTAAAAAAATAAACTTACATAAAAGGGTGAGTTTGGGGACCATCGTAAACCGGGGTACCACTGTACAGTGGACCCACGAGTTTCGTAAAAACTTCACTCCTGAAGTCTGCTCAAGTGCCATTACCGAACGAATTTACTCCCTTAAGGAAAAATTTCACGTAGGTTAGTCTATTTCAGACCCCCAAAAATACACTTCCACAAGAACTTACAAAATTATACTTACATAATTGCACGATTTCCGGGTATTCGTTAACCGAGGTCCACTGTATATATATAATATATATATATATAATATATATATATATATAATATATATATATATATATAATATATATATATATATAATATATATATATATATAATATATATAATATATATATATATATATATATAATATATATATATATATATATATATATATATATATATATAATATATATATATATATATAATATATATATATATATATAGAACTCAAAATGGCGGCGGTCCCCTCAACCCCCACTTCCGGTCGCCCCCACTTCCGGTCGCCCCCATACTTCCGGTCGGCCCCCATTTCCGGTCGACCCCACTTCCGCTCGACCCCCATTTCCGGTCCCCCAACTTCTGCCCCCATTTTTTTTTTTTTTTTTTCGCGCCTTTGCCCGCGCCCGCCCGCGCCCTCCGCGTCGAGCCGCCCGAGCTGCCTTCTGCAGCGCCTTCTGCGGATCGCCCCGCTTCTCGATTTTTTTCATTTTTTCAAATTTTTCATTTTTTACTTGACCTCTATGGAGAGTTTGAGATATGGTAACCCCCTATGGAGTAGAAATTTTCTCGATTTCAATAAAAAGAACGAAAAGACTCGTTTTCAATATTCTATCATCCCTCCACTTCCTTGGTGTGTGACGTCACAATATTTAGTTGGACAAGCTTAAACATGAGAAGAGCACAACAAGTTCAATCAAGTATCTTTCACTTATTAGTTTAAAAGAATTAAAAGTGTGTGGTGTGACGTCATCACAGTATTTTCCTTGGTAGACAGCAACCACTCAGGGAGGTACTACCATCCTGCCAGGTGACTGTAATACAGAAACCTGAAACTGTTTTACATGATGGTAGGATTGCTGGTGTCTTTTTTCTGTCTCATAAACATGCAAGATTTCAGGTACGTCTTGCTACTTCTACTTACACTTAGGTCACACTACGCAAACATGTACACGTTTATTGTATACACACTCATCTGAGTTTTATTTGATTTTATCTTAATAGTTCTTGTTCTTATTGCTTTTCCCTTTCATATCCATGGGGAAGTGGAATAAGAATCTTTCCTCCGTAAGCCATGCGTGTTGTAAAAGTCAACTAAAATGCCGGGAACAATGGGCTAGTAACCCCTTTTCCTGTATAGCTTACTAAAAAGAAGAAGAAGAAAATTGTCAAAGTGGGATGTTTGAATGTGCGTGGATGTTGTGCGAATGATAAGAAAGAGATGATTGTAGATGTTATGAATGAAAAGAAGCTGGATGTCCTGGCTTTAAGTGAGACAAAGCTGAAGGGGGTAGGAGAATTTCAGTGGGAGAAATAAATGGGATTAGATCAGGGTTTCAAATAGAGTTAGAGCTAAAGAAGGAGTGGCAATAATGTTGAATAATCAGTTATGGCAGGTAAAGAAGGAATATAAATGTATAAATTCAAGGATTATGTGGAGTAAAATAAAGGTTGGATGTGAAAAGTGGGTTATAGTAAGTGTTTATGCACCTGGAGAAGAGAGAAGTGTAGAGGAGAGAGAGAGATTTTGGGAAATGTTGAGTGAGTGTGTGGGAGTTTTGAACCAAGTGAGAGAGTAATTGTGGTTGGGGATCTAAATGCTAAAGTGGGTAAAAATGTTGTGGATGGAGTAGTAGGTAAATTTGGGGTGCCAGGGGTAAATGTAAATGGGGAGCCATTAATTGAGCTATGTGTAGAAAGAGGTTTGGTAATAAGTAATACATATTTTATGAAAAAGAGGATAAATAAATATACAAGGTATGATATAGCACGTAAGGAAAGTAGTTTGTTGGATTATGTATTGGTGGATAAAAGGTTGATGAGTAGGCTTCAGGATGTACATGTTTATAGAGGGCAACGGATATATCAGATCATTATTTGGTTGTAGCTACAGTTAGAGTAAAAGGTAGATGGGACAAAAGAAAATGGCAACAGCAAGTAAGAGAGAGGTAAAAGTGTATAAACTAAGGGAGGAGGAAGTTAGGGTGAGATATAAGCAACTATTGGCAGAAAGGTGGGCTAGTGCAAGTAGGAGTAGTGGGGGGGTTGAAGAGAGTTGGAATAGTTTTAAAAATGCAGTATTAGAATGTGGGGCAGAAGTTTGTGGTTATAGGAGGGTGGGTGCAGGAGGAAAGAGGAGTGAGTGGTGGAATGAAGAAGTAAAGGGTGTGATAAAAGAGAAAAAGGTAGCTTATGAGAGGTTTTACAAAACAGAAGTGTTAGTAGAAGAGCAGAGTATATGGAGAGTAAAAGAAAGGTGAAGAGAGTGGTGAGAGAGTGCAAAAGAAGAGCGGATGAAAGAACGGGAGAGGCTATGTCAAGAAATTTTGCTGAAAACAAGAAAATTTTTGGAGTGAGATAAACAAGGTAAGAAAGCCTAGGGAACGAATGGATTTGTCAGTTAAAAACAGAGTAGGGAGTTAGTAGATGGGGAGCTGGAGGTATTGGGTAGATGGCGGGAATATTTTGAGGAACTTTTAAATGTCGATGAAAAGAGGGAGGCGATAATTTCATGTACTGGCCAGGGAGGTACAACATCGTTTAGGAGTGAAGAAGAGCAGGATGTGAGTGTGGGGAGGTGCGTGAGGCATTACGTAGAATGAAAGGGGTAAAGCAGCTGGAATTGACGGAATCATGACAGAAATGTTAAAAGCAGGGGGATATAGTGCTGGAGTGGTTGGTATTTTTGTTTAATAAATGTATGAAAGAGGGAAGGTACCTAGGGATTGGCAGCGAGCATGTATAGTTCCTTTATATAAAGGGAAGGGGATAAAGAGAGTGTAAAAATTATAGGGGAATAAGTTTACTGAGTATACCAGGTAAAGTGTATGGCAGGGTTATTATTGAAAGAATTAGAGGTAAGACAGAGAGTAGGATTGCAGATGAGCAAGGAGGCTTTAGAGTGGGTAGGGGATGTGTAGATCAAGTGTTTACAGTGAAGCATATATGTGAACAGTATTTAGATAAAGGTAGAGAAGTTTTATTGCATTTATGGATTTAGAAAAGGCATATGATAGAGTGGATAGGGAGCAATGTGGCAAATGTTGCAAGTGTATGGAATAGGTAGTAAGTTACTGAAGGCTGTAAAGAGTTTTTATGAGGATAGTGAGGCTCAGGTTAGGGTGTGTAGGAGAGAGGGAGATTACTTCCCGGTAAAAGTAGGTCTTAGACAGGGTTGTGTAATGTCACCATGGTTGTTTAATATATTTATAGATGGGGTTGTAAAGAAGTAAATGCTAGGGTGTTGGGGAGAGGGTGGGATTAAATTATGGAGAATTAAATGCAAAATGGGAGTTGACACAGTTACTTTTTGCTGATGATACTGTGCTTATGGGAGATTCTAAAGAAAAGTTGCAAAGGTTAGTGGACGAGTTTGGGAGAGTGTGTAAAGGTAGAAAGTTAAAAGTGAACATAGATACGAGTAAGGTGATGAGGGTATCAAACGATTTAAATAAAGAAAAATTGGATATCACATTGGAGAGAGGGATTATGGAAGAAGTAAATGTTTTCAGATATTTGGGAGTTGATGTGTCAGCGGATGGGTTTATGAAGGATGAGGTTAACCATAGAATTGATGAAGGAAAAAAGGTGAGTGGTGCATTGAGGTATCTGTGGAGACAAAAATGTTATCCATGGAGGCAAAGAAGGGAATGTACGAAAGTATAGTGGTACCAACACTCTTATATGGGTGTGAAGCATGGGTTGCAAATGCTGCAGCGAGGAGGAGGCTGGAGGCAGTGGAGATGTCCTGTCTAAGGGCAATGTGTGGTGTAAATATTATGCAGAAAATTGGGAATGTGGAAATTAGGAGAAGGTGTGGAGTTACTAAAAGTATTTGTCAGAGGGCTGAAGAGGGGTTGTTGAGGTGGTTTGGTCATTTAGAGAGAATGGATCAAAGTAGAATGACTTGGAGAGCGTATAAATCTGTAGGGAAGGAAGGCGGGGTAGGGGTCGTCCTAGAAAAGGTTGGAGGGAAGGGGTAAAGGAGGTTTTGTGGGCGAGGGCTTGGACTTCCAGAGGGCATGTGTGAGCGTGTTAGATAGGAGTGAATGGAGACGAATGGTTTTGGGACATGACGATCTGTTGGAGTGTGAGCAGGGTAACATTGTGTGAAGGGATTCAGGGAAACCAGTTAATTGATTTAGTTGGACTTGAGTCCTGGAAATGGGAAGTACAATGCCTGCACTTTAAAGGAGGGTCTGAGATAGTGACAGCTGGGAGGGACTTTTCTCAGCTGTCGTATCTGAGCTCCTCTGCAAAGACAGTGATTATGTATGAGTGTGGTGAAAGTGTTGAATGATGATGAAAGTTTTTTCTTTTGTGGGGATTTTCTTTCTTTTTGGGTCACCCTGCCTCGGTGGGAGACGGCCGACTTGTTGAAAAAAAAAAAAAAATAAAAAAAAAATATATATATATATATATAATATATATATATAATATATATTAATATATATATAATATTATATATATATATATAATATATATATATATATAATATATATATATATATAAATATATATATATATATATATATATATATATAATATATATATAATAATATATATATAATATATATATATATAATTATATATATATAATTATATATATAATATATATATATATAATATATATATATATAATTATATATAATATATATATTATATATAATATATATATTATATATATATATATATATATAATATATATATTATATATATATATATATATATATATATATATATATATATATATATATATATATATATATATATATATTCTTCTTCTTTCAACACGTGTCGTTCCCACGAGCGGTGGCCCAAAATGAACGAAAGTTTTCCTTACATTTAGTAATATATACAGGAGAAGGGTTACTAGCCCTTGCTCCGGCATTTATGCCTCTACGACACGCATGGCTTACGGAGGAAGAATTCTGTTCCACTTCCCCATGGAGAATATATATATATATATATATATATATATATATATATATATATATATATATATATATATATATATATATATATATATATATATATATATATTATATATATATTATCTAGGAGTAGGTTGGTAGCAGCAACCACCCAGGGAGGTACTACCATCTTGCCAAATGAGTGTAAAACGGAAGCCTGTAATTGTTTTACATGATGGTAGGATTGCTGGTGTCTTTTCTGTCTCATAAACATGCATGATTTCAGGTATGTCTTGTTACTTCTACTTACACTTAGGTCACATTACACATTCATGTACAAGCATATATATATACACACACCTCTGGGTTTTCTTCTATTTTCTTACTAATTCTTGTTCTTATTTCCTCTTATCTCCATGGGGAAGTGGAACAGAATTCTTCCTCCGTAAGCCATGCGTGTCGTAAGAGTCGACTAAAATGCCGTGGGCAAGGGGCTAGTAACCCCTTCTCCTGTATACATTACTAAAGTTAAAAAGAGAAACTTTTGTTTTTCTCTTTGGGCCACCCCGCCTTGGTGGGAAGCGGCCGACGTGTTGAAAGAAAGAAAGATATATATATATATATATATATATATATATATATATATATATAAACATAGAACAGGTGTTGTTTGAACCATGGCGAGTGGTAAAACTGCAGCGGAATGTGTAAGCCACTGGACCAGCTGGATCTAATGTGTAAGCCACTGGACCAGCTGGATCTAATGTGTAAGCCACTGGACCAGCTGGATCTAATGTGTAAGCCACTGGACCAGCTGGTTCTAATGTGTAAGCCACTGGACCAGCTGGATCTAATGTGTAAGCCACTGGACCAGCTGGATCTAATGTGTAAGCCACTGGACCAGCTGGATCTAATGTGAAAGCCACTGGACCAGCTGGATCTAATAAGACTCGCCCAACTACGTATATTTGTACACAAATAACCCGCAAATAGCAGAGAGAGAGAGATTACAACGATGTTTCAGTCTGACTTGGACCATTTACAAAGTCACACTAACAGGGAGGAGAGAAGAAGCCAGTACAGTGGTACCTCTACTTACGAGCAAAATTCGTTCCAGTCGGCTATTCAAGTGCCGATACCGAAGGAATTTTTTCCCATAAGAAATAATGAAAATTAAGTTAATCCATTTCAGACCCCTAAAAATACACTTACAAAAGCACCTACAAAAATACACTTACATAATTGTTCGAGTTGGGAGCTGCTCGTAAGTAGAGGTACCACTGTATATACAGCTTCTCCTCACTTAGTGACGTATGTTTACCGACGACTCGGACTTACGATGGGCTCTCTGACCAGTATTCATACCTAAATAATGTATATTAGAGCTGATTTTCTTTATTCTCTTTATTTCAATATAGAGTACACTACTGTATAAACATTTAAAAATACAGTGGACCCCGGTGTTCGTCCTGCTCAAAACTCGCCCTTTTATGTAAGTGTATTTTTTTAAATGCTTTTATAAGTGTATTTTTGGGGGTCTAAAAGGACTAGTCTACTTTACATTATTCCTTATGGGAATAAATTCGTTTGGTAATGGCACTTGAACAGCATTCTGGAACGAAAAAATCACGAAAACCGGGGGTCCACTGTATACCAGAAATGTTATAAATGGTGCAAAGGTGACATTAAAACAATATCAAAGATAGTTGACACAAACCCACTACCATTATAGTATGATCCTCACCAAGCAACAAATTCGTTTACCAATGTGGTCTTTGGAACGGAACTCCATCGTTAAGTGAGGAGAGGCTGTACTACTAGTTCCACTACCTGCCTTACCTCTACCACTACCCCTCCTAACTCTGTTGTCCCGTCCCTGCCAGCTGGCCTATATATACTCCCTCCTCCTCTCCTTCCTGTTAGTGTGACTTTGTAAATGGTCCAAGTCGGACCGAAACGTCGTCATAAGTTTCTCTCTCCAATGAGCGGGTATTGTGCCTTTTTGTTCTTTAGGTATATTTCTATTCACCATAAGAAGGTTAGCATGGGCCCCACTGTGACCATGAATGCAAGTTTTTACAGATTAATTTCCTGCTAGAGCGACTGTGGTGAACTTCAGCTCAAGTCTCCATTAAGCATTTGTGGTCAGTCGTGACCCATGTTAACCTCCCCATGGTGTATAGAAATACACCTAGTTGGATTAATCTTATTGTAGCCAGCTGATCCAATGGCTTATGCACTGGACTGGAGTTTTACCAATGATTCACCACAGGGTGAAACCCCACCCATTCTGTGGTTTGTTTGCAATCATGTTCTTACGATCAGGTTAAATAGGCTATTAATACAGTGGTCCCTCGGTTTTCGTGCATCTTCAAACTCGAACATTTATGCAAGTGTATTTTCGTAAGTGCTGTTGCAAGTGTATTTTTGAGGGTCTGAAATAGATTAACCTACGTGACATTATTTCTTAAGGAAGTAAATTCGTTCGGTAATGGCACTTGAGCATAATTCTGGAACGAATTTTCGGCAAAAACCGAGGGACCACTGTATATGCTCTAGTGTTCTTGGTACACACATAATGAACAAGAGTGTCAAGACTTACTATTTTTCGTGGGGTGGGAGTGCCTGAGTGGGACCCTCGACCCAGTTTAAGTGTGGGAGTGGAGGCTTTCAAGGTGTTGGAGGCGGAGGTAGTGGAGGAGCCATCATGTGCATCTCTCTGCGTCAACACTATCACCTGGGTGACATCTTCCTCGTGCGTGACACTTGTGGTTACTTTATTGGCACCGTCCGTGCTGCTTATTTCGTGGGTCACCAGTGGCTCCTTGTGGAAGATCTTGCGTTTGGTGGCCAATATTTCACACTTGGCCTCATGTTCGTTGTGCTGGTGGAAAGCAGCATCAGTGAAGGCAGGTGTCATAAAGGAACTCTCCTCTTGTGTGTCATTCACACCATGTTCCTTCTTGATGTTAACCTTGTTGTGTGTCTTGGTGCCATCTGTAGTGCCACTTGCTAAATGGCTCAGTGGGTCAACTTGCTCACTGCCTCCACAGACTTTCTTCTGACCTAAAAACAAAATAGAATTATATATCTTAATCAAGTTAATTTAAAGTTTAACTAACCTAATAATAATAGTCTGAACAAGTAACAGGGTGTTACAGAAACAGTTCAGCAATGGAAGCATCAATGGAGCTGATCCATGCTCCTATGATGATCCAATTGCAAGTACTACTGCACTAACATATGTGGAACCTATAAACACAAGAAAACTGACATGATGTCTACAAACTGACTAAATACAAGTAAAAGAGGACTGCCCAGCATACAAAACATCAGCCCTGCTGCCAGACATACAACCAGCCTCAGCCTAGTGATATGTACCACTTAATTCTCTGTAAATGAACCAGTTACATGGGAGGAAAACATAGGAGAAATAACTCCAAAAACAACACCAAAACACCAAGGAAACTGTTACACATCATGTCTAACCTGGAGGATACCAGTGCATCATCATCCACCCCCCTACCCATGCCTGGGGCTACACAACAACAAGAACAATCATGGTGGAAGACTAGCCTTCATTTAAAGGCTTCAGATGATCTTCATCTTTACCCATCTCCCACACCCCAGCTGACCACACATCATCAACCATGGCTGACCTACAAGACCACTTCACCTCAAATGACAGCATCAACTACAACTCATCAACATCCCCAGGTATAGCCCACCAACGACTCGACACCTTACAGAGCATTATACAGGAAAATAGTACAGTGGTACCCCGGTTTACGATATTTTTTCATTCCAGAATGCTGTTCAAGTGCCATTACCAAACGAATTTATCTCCTTAAGAAATGTTGTAAAATAGACTAGTCCTTTTAGACCCCCAAAATTACACTTACAAAAGCATTTAAAAAAATAAACTTACATAAAAGGGTGAGTTTGGGGACCATCGTAAACCGGGGTACCACTGTATGCCACGATCACGATACAAAACCAATGAAAAAAAAAAAGACTGCAGACCCGGAGCACTCTCAACTGACTGAAAATGCAAGGATCAACGAACTACAGTGAGCCCCCGGTTCTCGTGATTAATCCATTCAAGAGGGCTTAATAAACACTGAATATAACGAACTACGAATCTATTTTCCCCATAAGAAATAATGGAAATAAAATTAATCCGTTCCAGTCACCCAAAAGTATTAAAATAAAATATTATTTTACAACATATAGAAATTAAATTACACACAAAACAATGAGAAATAAAGAAATAATAGTACAATAACATGTCACTTACATTTATTGAAGAGTTGTTGATGTGTGGAAGACGGGAGGAGGGGAGAGGATGGAAGTTTTTTCATTGTTTGGAAGGGAAATCCCCTTCTATAAAGACATCAGGTAACAAGTCCTTGCCTTCCTGCTATACTCCCTGCATGCCTGCTATGCTCCCTGCATGTCTGCTATGCTCCCTGCATGCCTGCTACACTCCCTGCATGCCTGCTACACTCCCTGCATGCCTGCTACACTCCCTGCATGCCTGCTATACTCCCTGCATGCCTGCTACACTCCCTGCATGCCTGCTACACTCCCTGCATGCCTGCTACACTCCCTGCATGCCTGCTACACTCCCTGCATGAATGCTACACTCCCTGCATGAATGCTACACTCCCTGCATGAATGCTACACTCCCTGCATGAATGCTACACTCCCTGCATGAATGCTACACTCCCTGCATGAATGATACACTCCCTGCATCCCTGCTACACTCTTTACCACAGGGCTGGCACTAGGAGCTTTCTTGGGGCCCATGGTGGCATATTTAGCAGTTGCAAGCACTAAAAACACTGGAATAATGACAAAATGTATGGTATGAATGTGTGGGTGGCGGTCACTCGCTGGTAAACAATAGCACACTGACGCTGAATGGAGTGCCCAGGCCCGCTCAGGCCATGCGTACGCGTCCGGGATGAATGATGAACTCCGAGCGGATTCGTTAACACCGAGACAAAATTTTTGTGAAAAAACTTAACGAACACCGATTTTAACGAACTCCGATGTTAATGAACACCGGGGGTTGACTGTATTAGAAAAACTGACTAACTTGACAAAAAAGATTGAGGAACACAGGAAATCAAACAACTGTTGTGAGTCATACTGAACAAATAACTTCCCTAACTACCAAGATAACAGAAGCTGTACAAGACTGGAAGTCAATCATGAACTCTTAATTGAGTACATGCCTCCAAAATCAATGGGATCTAATAGAACAACAACTGTTAGATGCTGTAATTCTAAACAGACCTAGTTTACCTGCAGACATAAACCAAGACACTTGTTTACACAATGAACTTCAGCTAATCACAGATGAGCTGAGGCTTAACACAGAAACTAACAATATCAAGGAGGCCTGACTGCTAGGCAGACCGGGTCAAAAACAAATTGTTATGCTAAGATTACATTCAATTCACAAAAAACAGGACATAATAAATTCTTCCATCATTCTTAAATGTAAAGTGTATGTAAATGAGTGTTTAACAATAATCTATTGTATAGACTTCATAAACTCAAACGTGATAACAAGAAAAACATTAAATAATGACTTGCCGACACTAATAATGCCCTTTTCTGTCATGTCAGAGATCACAGTCATCCTATTGATTGGTCTTCTGCTAAAACTGTCTACCCTACGTCCAACTTTCATAGTCGCCGCCTGGTTGAATCCTCCCTTATACACAACTTTCCCTGTATGAATCTTAGCCCTGGCTTTGTCTCTGTTGATGCTTTCCTCTCTCATTACATTGTTAAATGCTCTAAACTTCAGAACACCCGTGACTTAACCTGATTCCTTCCCCTTTCATCTCTTCCCCCTTCTCCTTTTTTCTCCTATGGGTTTTCCTTTCATTCTTTTCTTTTGCCTTGTATTTTGTCCTTCATTTTATTTGCCTTTCCTCCCTCTGTGTTCTCGTCCCACCCTTGCAGGCCGCTAGCCTCATTGCAGTGCTCCCTTCCTAGAATATGACTGTCTCCACTACCACTATTACTACTACTACCACTTCCACTACTTACTCCATTATTTCCCCACTCTCTTGTACCCTCCCCTGTCTGCCTGCCTATAAATACCCCTTACTCCGTCTCTGTGTGTTAGTGTGACTTTGTAAATGGTCCAAGTCGGACCGAAACGTCGTCGTAAGCTCCTCCCTTTTATATGTGCGGGTTGTGTGTGTATTAAATAATGTTTTACTGGTGATGGCATAATCACAGCGAGACATTCAGACACGGGTCGCAGGTATGAAATAACTAATAAACAAGATGTATGGAGTTTCCTCAGTCACTGGTCTGACTGAGTCTCATTAATCCACTGATCACACCAACACTCTCCCACACATAGTACAATGTACACTGTTCTTTTGATTGTTGAACAAATAGTGCCTTATTTCACTTGTTTCTTATTAACTCTTATTAACTTCACAAAATTCACTTAAACCACTACAGTGTACCCTCGATTATCGGCCATTCCTGTTATTGGCCAACTCGCTTATAGGCCGGTATTTCGGCTGCGGGTTATCGGCTGTTATTTCGCTTATCGACCGTATGGGACGTGTCCACCCGCCGGCCCAGAAGCTTGCGTGTCAGTTTGGCTGTGTCTCTGGGCGAGTGGGAAGCTTCTGATCATTCATCCAAACATTTTGCTATACATTCATTGTTCTTGGTGGGTTTTTTTAAGTGCAACTGCGAAATAAGTAACCATAGCCCCAAAGAAAGTTCCTAGTAAAGTTCCTTTGGTAAAGAAAGTGAGAAACACGATGGAATTTAAGAAAGAAATGATTGAAAAATATGAGAGTGGTATGTGGGTGCTGGAACTTGCCAGGATGTACAGGAAAAGCAAATCAACAATTACATCCATCCTTTCAAAGAAAGAACAAATCAAGGAAGCTAATGTTGTGAAAGGAGTAAATGTAATAACGAAACAAAGGTCACTAATAATGGAAGATATGGAAAACTTATTGTTATTGAGGATTAAGGAAAAACAATTAGTGGGAGACAGTGTTGTGGAGTCGATTATTTGTGAGAAGGCTAGGCAGATGCATGAAGATCTTGTAAAGAAAACTCCTGGAACAAGTGCTGCTGTTAGTGAATTTAGGGCCAGCAAAGGCTGGTTTGAGAGATTTAAGATGCAAAGTGGCATACACAGTGTTGTAAGGCATGGTGAGGCTGCAAGTTCTGACAAAACAGGCCTGTGACAAAACAGGCCTGTTTTGGAAGAAAATGCCAAAGTGGACCTACATTACACAGGAGGAAAAGGCACTGCCAGGACACAAGCCTATGAAAAACAGGCTAACTCTCTTGTTGTGTAGTAATGCTAGTGGGGATTTCAAAGTGATGCCTTTACTGGTGTATCACTCTGAAAATCCAGAGTGTTAAAGAAAAACAATCTCTACAAGAGTAAATTGTGTGTGATGTGGAAAGCTAATAATAAGGCATAGTTCGCAAGGCAAATTTTCAAAGAGTGGGTCAATGATGTGTTTGGTCCAAGTGTGAAAAAATACCTCCTGGAACGTAAACTGCCACTCAAGTGCCTCCTGGTACTGGACAATGCTCCTGCACATCCTCCAGACTTGGAAGACCAATTGTTTAGGGACTTGTTTCATCACAGTGAAGTTCTTGCCTCCTAACACCACTCCTCTCATCCAGCCCATGGACCATCAGGTCATTTCTAACTTCAAAAAACTCTACTCTAAAGCAGTGTTTCAAAAGTGCTTTGAAGTGACCTCGGACACTCAGTTGACCCTAAGAGACTTCTGGAGGAATAACTTCACTATCCTCCATTGCATAAGCCTTATAGGTAAGGCTTGGGAGGGAGAAACTTCCAGGACTTTGAACTCTGCTTGGAGAAAATTGAGGCCAGATTGTGTCCAAGAGAGGGATTTTGAAGGGTTTGGGGCTGACCCTGACCCTGCTGACCCTCTGCCTGTTGTGAAATCTATTGTGGCATTGGGGAAGTCCATGGGGTTGGAGGTTAGTGGCGAGGAGGTGGAAGAGTTGGTGGAGGACCACAGGGAAGAGCTAACCACTGAAGAGCTACAAGAGCTTAATCTGGAACAGCAACAGGCCACAGCTGAGGAACTTGCTTCAGAGGAGAAGGAAGAGGGATGTGAAGGAGGTGCCTTCTTCAGTGATTAAGGACATGTGTGCAATGTGGAATAGGTTGCAAAATTTTGTGGAAAAATACCACCCTGACCAAGCTGAAACAAGCCATATCTGCAACATGTTCAGTGACAAAACCTTGTCCCACTTCAGGAAAATCTTAAAGATATCTGTCCAGACCTCTCTGGACAGATATGTTGTGCGACAGGGGTCCAGTGACTCTCAAGCTGGTCCTAGTAGCATTAAAATCCAAAGAAGGGAAGTAACCCCAGAGAGGGACTTGTTACCTGAAGTCATTATGGAGGGGGATTCCCCTTCCAAACAATAATCCTCCCCCTCTCCTCCTCCTTATCTTCCATCAGCCAGGCAGAGTCTTCAATAAAGGAATGTAATACTGATTTAATTGTTAAAAAAATTGTTTTTTGTGAATATTTTTGGGTGTCTGGAACGGATTAATTGTTTTTTTGTTTTTTTCAACAAGTCGGCCGTCTCCCACCGAGGCAGGGTGACCCAAAAAGAAAGAAATCCCCAAAAAGAAAATACTTTCATCATCATTCAACACTTTCACCACACTCATACATAATCACTGTCTTTGCAGAGGAGCTCAGATACGACAGCTGAGAAAAGTCCCTCCCAGCTGTCACTATCTCAGACCACTCCTTTAAAGTGCAGGCATTGTACTTCCCATTTCCAGGACTCAAGTCCAACTAAATCAATTAACTGGTTTCCCTGAATCCCTTCACAAAATGTTACCCTGCTCACACTCCAACAGATCGTCATGTCCCAAAAACCATTCGTCTCCATTCACTCCTAACACGCTCACACATGCTTGCTGGAAGTCCAAGCCCCTCGCCCACAAAACCTCCTTTACCCCTTCCCTCCAACCTTTTCTAGGACGACCCCTACCCCGCCTTCCTTCCCGTACAGATTTATACGCTCTCCAAGTCATTCTACTTTGATCCATTCTCTCTAAATGACCAAACCACCTCAACAACCCTTCTTCAGCCCTCTGACAAATACTTTTAGTAACTCCACACCTTCTCCTAATTTCCACATTCCGAATTTTCTGCATAATATTTACACCACACATTGCCCTTAGACAGGACATCTCCACTGCCTCCAGCCTCCTCCTCGCTGCAGCATTTGCAACCCATGCTTCACACCCATATAAGAGTGTTGGTACCACTATATTTCGTACATTCCCTTCTTTGCCTCCATGGATAACGTTTTTTGTCTCCACGGATACCTCAATGCACCACTCACCTTTTTTCCTTCATCAATTCTATGGTTAACCTCATCCTTCATAAACCCATCCGCTGACACGTCAACTCCCAAATATCTGAAAACATTTACTTCTTCCATAATCCCTCTCTCCAATGTGATATCCAATTTTTCTTTATTTAAATCGTTTGATACCCTCATCACCTTACTCTTATCTATGTTCACTTTCAACTATCTACCTTTACACACTCTCCCAAACTCATCCACTAACCTTTGCAACTTTTCTTTAGAATCTCCCATAAGCACAGTATCATCACCAAAAAGTAACTGTGTCAACTCCCATTTTGCATTTAATTCTCCATAATTTAATCCCACCCCCTCTCCCCAACACCCTAGCATTTACTTCTTTTACAACCCCATCTATAAATATATTAAACAACCATGGTGACATTACACATTCCTGTCTAAGACCTACTTTTACCGGGAAATAATCTCCCTCTCTCCTACACACCCTAACCTGCGCCTCACTATCCTCATAAAAAATCTTTACAGCCTTCAGTAACTTACTACCTATTCCATACACTTGCAACATTTGCCACATTGCTCCCCTATCCACTCTATCATATGCCTTTTCTAAATCCATAAATGCAATAACAACTTCTCTACCTTTATCTAAATACTGTTCACATATATGCTTCACTGTAAACACTTGATCTACACATCCCTACCCACTCTAAAGCCTCCTTGCTCATCTGCAATCCTACTCTCTGTCTTACCTCTAATTCTTTCAATAATAACCCTGCCATACACTTTACCTGGTATACTCAGTAAACTTATTCCCCTATAATTTTACACTCTCTTTTATCCCCTTCCTTTATATAAAGGAACTATACATGCTCTCTGCCAATCCTAGGTACCTTCCCTCTTTCATACATTTATTAAACAAAATACCAACCACTCCAGCACTATATCCCCCTGCTTTTAACATTTCTGTCATGATTCCGTCAATTCCAGCTGCTTTATCCCCTTTCATTCTACGTAATGCCTCACGCACCTCCCCCACACTCACATCCTGCTCTTCTTCACTCCTAAACGATGTTGTACCTCCCTGACCAGTACATGAAATTACCGCCTCCCTCTTTTCATCGACATTTAAAAGTTCCTCAAAATATTCCCGCCATCTACCCAATACCTCCAGCTCCCATCTACTAACTCCCCTACTCTGTTTTTAACTGACAAATCCATTCGTTCCCTAGGCTTTCTTACCTTGTTTATCTCACTCCAAATTTTTTTCTTGTTTTCAGCAAAATTTCTTGACAGAGCCTCTCCCATTCTTTCATCCGCTCTTCTTTTGCACTCTCTCACCACTCTCTTCACCTTTCTTTTACTCTCCATATACTCTGCTCTTCTATTAACACTTCTGTTTTGTAAAAACCTCTCATAAGCTACCTTTTTCTCTTTTATCACACCCTTTACTTCCTCATTCCACCACTCACTCCTCTTTCCTCCTGCACCACCCTCCTATAGCCACAAACTTCTGCCCCACATTCTAATACTGCATTTTTAAAACTATCCCAACTCTCTTCAACCCCACTACTCCTACTTGCACTAGCCACCTTTCTGCCAATAGTTGCTTAAATCTCACCTAACTTCTCCTCCCTTAGTTTATACACTTTTACCTCTCTCTTACTTGCTGTTGCCATTTTCTTTTGTCCCATCTACCTTTACTCTAACTGTAGCTATAACTAAATAATGATCTGATATATCCGTTGCCCTCTATAAACATGTACATCCTGAAGCCTACTCATCAACCTTTTATCCACCAATACATAATCCAACAAACTACTTTCCTTACGTGCTATATCATACCTTGCATATTTATTTATCCTCTTTTCATAAAATATGTATTACTTATTACCAAACCTCTTTCTACACATAGCTCAATTAATGGTTCCCCATTTACATTTACCCTGGCACCCCAAATTTACCTACTACTCCATCCACAACATTTTTACCCACTTTAGCATTAAGATCCTCAACCACTTACTCTCTCACTTGGTTCAAAACTCCCACACACTCACTCAACATTTCCCAAAATCTCTCTCTCTCCTCTACATTTCTCTCTTCTCCAGGTGCATAAACACTTACTATAACCCACTTTTCACATCCAACCTTTATTTTACTCCACATAATCCTTGAATTTATACATTTATATTCCTTCTTTACCTGCCATAACTGATTATTCAACATTATTGCCACTCCTTCTTTAGCTCTAACTCTATTTGAAACCCCTGATCTAATCCCATTTATTTCTCCCCACTGAAACTCTCCTACCCCCTTCAGCTTTGTCTCACTTAAAGCCAGGACATCCAGCTTCTTTTCATTCATAACATCTACAATCATCTCTTTCTTATCATTCGCACAACATCCACGCACATTCAAACATCCCACTTTGACGGATTAATTGTATTTACATTAATTCTTATGGGAAATATTATTTCGCTTTTCGGCCTTTTCGGTTTTAGGCTGAGCTTCTGAAATGGATTACGGCCGATAACTGAAGGAACACTGTATATTCAATTATTCTCCAAATACTAGTTTTGTTTATTTATTTATTTATTGGGATGTTTGAATGTGCGTGGATGTTGTGCGAATGATAAGAAAGAGATGATTGTAGATGTTATGAATGAAAAGAAGCTGGACGTCCTGGCTTTAAGTGAGACAAAGCTGAAGGGGGTAGGAGAGTTTCAGTGGGGAGAAATAAATGGGGTTAGGTCAGGGGTTTCAAATAGTTAGAGCTAAAGAAGGAGTGGCAATAATGTTGAATTATCAGTTATGGCAGGTAAAGAGGAAATATAAATGTATAAATTCAAGAATTATGTGGAATAAAATAAAATTTGGATGTGAAAAGTTGGTTATAGTAAGTGTTTATGCACCTGGAGAAGAAAGAAGTGTAGAGGAGAGAGAGAGATTTTGGGAAATGTTAAGTGAATGCGTGGGGAGTTTTGAACCAAGTGAGAGAGTACTTGTGGTTGAGGATCTTAATGCTAAAGTGGGTAAAAATGTTGTGGAGGGAGTTGTAGGTAAATTTGGGGTACCAGGGGTAAATGTAAATGGGGAACCGTTAATTGAGCTGTGTAGAAAGAGGTTTGGTAATAAGTAATACATATTTTACGAAAAAGAGGATAAATAAGTATACAAGGTATGATATAGCACGTAATGAAAGTAGTTTGTTAGATTATGTATTGGTGGATAAAAGGTTGATGGGTAGGCTTCAGGATGTACATGTTTATAGAGGGGCAACAGATATATTGGATTATTATTTAGTTGTAGCTACAGTTAGAGTAAAAGGTAGATGGGACAAAAAGAAAATGGCAACAGCAAGTAAGAGAGAGGTAAAAGTGTATAAACTAAGGGAGGAGGAAGTTAGGGTGAGATATAAGCAACTATTGGCAGAAAGGTGGACTAGTGCAAGTATGAGTAGTGGGGGAGGGGGGTTGAAGAGAGTTGGGATAGTTTTAAAAATGCAGTACGTATTAGAATGTGGGGCAGAAGTTTGTGGCTATAGGAGGGTGGGTGCAGGAGGAAAGAGGAGTGAGTGGTGAAGTGAAGAAGTAAAGGGTGTGATAAAAGAGAAAAAGGTAGCTTATGAGAGGTTTTTACAAAACAGAAGTGTTAATAGAAGAGCAGAGTATATGGAGAGTAAAAGAAAGGTGAAGAGAGAGGTGAGAGAGTGCAAAAGGAGAGCAGATGAAAGAGTGGGAGAGGCTCTGTCAAGAAATTTTGCTGAAAACAAGAAATTTTTTTGGAGTGAGATAAACAAGGTAAGAAAGCCTAGGGAACAAATGGATTTGTCAGCTAAAAACAGAGTAGGGGAGTTAGTAGATGGGGAGCTGGAGGTATTGGGTAGATGGCGGGAATATTTTAAGGAATTTTTAAATGTCGATGAAAAAAGGGAGGCGGTAATTTCATGCACTGGTCAGGGATGTATAACATTGTTTAGGAGTGAAGCAGAGCAGGATGTGAGTTTGGGGGAGGTGTGTGAGGCATTACGTAGAATGAAAGGGGGTAAAGCAGCCGGAACTGACGGGATAATGACAGAAATGTTAAAAGCAGGGGGAGATATAGTGTTGGAGTGGTTGGTATTGTTTAATAAATGTATGAAAGAGGGGAAGGTACCTAGGGATTGACAGAGAGCATGTATAGTTCCTTTATATAAAGGGAAGGGGGATAAAAGAGATTGTAAGAATTATAGGGGACTAAGTTTACTGAGTCTCCATGGGGAAGTGGAACAGAATTTTTCCTCCGTAAGCCATGCGTGTAGTAAGAGTCGACTAAAATGCCGGGAGCAAGGGTCTAGTAACCCCTTCTCCTGTATACATTACTAAAGTTAAAAAGAGAAACTTGCTTTTCTCTTTGGGCCACCCCGCCTTGGTGGGAAACGGCGGATTTGTTGAAAGAAGTTTACTGAGTATACCAGGTAAAGTGTACAGTAGGGTTATTATAGAAAGAATTAGAGGTAAGACAGAGAGTAGGATTGCAGATGAGCAAGAAGGCTTTAGAGTGGGTAGGGGATGTGTAGATTAAGTGTTTACATTGAAGCATATACAGTGGTACCTCGGTTTACGATATATTTTCGTTCCAGAATGCTGCTCAAGTGCCATTACCTAACGAATTTATCCCCATAAGGAATGATGTAAAATTGACTAGTCCTTTTAGACCCCCAAAAATACACTTACAAAAGCATTTAAAAAAATAAACTTACATAAAAGAGCGAGTTGGGGACCATCGTAAACCGAGGTACCACTGTATATGAACAGTATTTAGATAAAGGTAGGGAAGTTTTCATTGCATTTATGGATTTAGAAAAGGCATATGATAGAGTGGATAGGGGAGCAAAGTGGCAAATGTTGCAAGTGTATGGAATCAGTAGTAAGTTACTGAATGCTGTAAAGAGTTTTTATGAGGATAGTGAGGCTCAGGTTAGGGTGTGTAGGAGAGAGGGAGATTACTTCCCAGTAAAATTAGGTCTTAGACAGGGATGTGTAATGTCACCATGGTTAATATATTTATAGATGGGGTTGTAAAAGAAGTAAATGCTAGGGTGTTGGGGAGAGGAGTGGGATTAAATTATGGGGAATTAAATGCAAAATGGGAGTTGACAAAGTTACTTTTTGCTGATGATACTGTGCTTATGGGAGATTCTAAAGAAAAGTTGCAAAGGTTAGTGGACGAGTTTGGGAGGGTGTGTAAAGGTAGAAAGTTCAAAGTGAACATAGATAAGAGTAAGGTGATGAGGGTATCAAACGATTTAAATAAAGAAAAATTGGATATCACATTGGAGAGAGGAATTATGGAAGAAGTGAATGTTTTCAGATATTTGGGAGTTGATGTGTCAGCGGATGGGTTTATGAAGGATGAGGTTAACCATAGAATTGATGAAGGAAAAAAGGTGAGTGGTGCGTTGAGGTATCTGTGGAGACAAAAAACGTTATCCATGGAGACAAAGAAGGGAATGTACGAAAGTATAGTGGTACCAACACTCTTATATGGGTGTGAAGCATGGGTTGCAAATGCTGCAGCGAGGAGGCAGTGGAGATGTCCTGTCTAAGGGCAATGTGTGGTGTAAATATTATGCAGAAAATTCAGAGTGTGGAAATTAGGAGGAGGTGTGGAGTTACTAAAAGTATTTGTCAGAGGGATGAAGAGGGGTTGTTGAGGTGGTTTGGTCATTTAGAGAGAATGGATCAAAGTAGAATGACTTGGAGAGCGTATAAATCTGTAGGAGAAGGAAGGCAGGGTAGGGGTCGTCCTAGAAAACGTTGGAGGGAGGGGGTAAAGGAGGTTTTGTGGGTAAGGGGCTTGGACTTCCAGCAAGCATGTTAGATAGGAGTGAATGGAGACGAGTGGTTTTTGGGACCTGATGAGCTGTTGGAGTGTGAGCAGGGTAACATTTTGTAAAGAGATTCAGGGAAACCAGTTAATTGATTTAGTTGGACTGGAGTCCTGGAAATGGGAAGTACAATGCCTGCACTTTAAAGGAGGGGTCTGGGATAGTGACAGCTGGGAGGGACTTATTCTCAGCTGTCATATCTGAGCGCCTCTGCAAAGATAGTGATTATGTATGAGTGAGGTGAAAGTGGTCACGCTGCCTCGGTGGAAGACGGCCGACTTGTTAACCATTTGACTGTTTCGGTCGTATATATACGCCTAAATTCTAGCGGCCTCAAATCAAGCAGGAGAAAGCTGGTAGGCCTACATGTGAGAGAATGGGTCTGTGTGGTCAGTGTGCGCAGTATAAAAAAAATCGGGCAGCCAGTGGTGCATTGTGGGAATGCCATTTCAGTAGTCCTTGTTCAGCATGCCTAGCAGTAAGAATTATCTGACTCCTTGGCGCATCTGGGACTGTTCTCTTCCTCAATGATAGCTCTAACATAGATGGAAGTGTCTCTGAAGATAAATTTCATGGTTTTGAGGAGTTTGTGGCCGAAAGAAATGCCCAGGATACCAGAAGGAAGGAAGGAAGGAAGAAAGAAAGTAAGGAAGGAAGAGATGAGAGGAAGGAAGGAAGGAAGAGATGAGAGGAAGGAAGGAAGGAGTAAAGGAAGAAGGAAGGAATTAAGAAAGAGAGAGAGAAAGGAAGGAAGGAAGATATGAGAGGAAGGAAGGAACAAAAGAAGAAAGGAATGAAGAAATAAAGGAAGAAAGGAAGGCAGGAAGGAAGAGATGAGAGGAAGGAAGGAAGGAAATATGTAAGAAAGGAAGGCATAAAGAAAGGAAGGAATGAAGGAAGAAAGGAAGCTAGGAAGGTAGGTATGAAGGAAAGGAAGGAGGTTGTGGGGAAGAAGACATGGGTCCCCTTTTGTGTT
>WNWK01032301.1:0-22000 GCA_009830355.1 Cherax destructor
CCGCAACAGTGTAGAAACTGCTGGCGTTTTGGTCATCCAGCGAAATATTGCAGGTCCATGGCCGAATGCCCAGTCTGTGGTGCCGACGACCATGCCAGTCCTTCTTGTACTCTACCTCCCTCTTGCCTTAACTGTCATGAGGCACATCCATCGTACTCTCGCCGTTGTCAGGTTTACCTGAATGAGTGGGAAATTTGTTGTCTCAAAGAAGCGGAAGGCTTCTCGTATGCTATGGCCGTCTCTCATCTATGCCTTCAAGGGAGACTTCCCCGTATTTCCTATTCTCGCATTGCTAAACATCGCCCCACTTCTGGGGTCCCAACTTCCTCGACTTCCTCTGTGGTTACAACATCCTCAGTCACCCCTGTCTCGAATCCTTTTGATGTTCTTGGCTCCGAGGTCCCTACCTCGGCATCCCATACTGTCCACACTCTTTCCTCTACTCACTCGCACAGTTCTGAGTCTACACGTCCTCGTCCTTCGCCTAAACCTCAGCGCCCCCCTTCTCATAAGTCCAGCAAAAAATCCCTATTGCCGGGTTCTGCGTTTCCGACTAGTTCTGTAACGTGTGTGGAGGTTCATCCTCCTCCTCGTACACTACCTTCATCCCCTGTCCCCTCCCAAGTTCCTTTGACAGTTTCCTCTTCCAAATCCTCGCCTTCTACTTTAGTACAGTCTATAGACTCCCCGATAGTTGCTCACTCTCCTTCCATTTCTAATGTCGTCTCACATTCTGCATCTTTGTCTTCCAAAACACTGGAAGCTATCGCAGAATATATTTCAGAGACTGGAATGATGATGGACACCGCTCCACCTGAGGTTCCTCCTCCTCTCTCTTCTTCGTCTACACCCCTCCTTCCTTCACAACGCCCTCCTCCTCCTCTGATTACAGGTTTTTCGCTGCCTCTACACGTGGACTTTTCTAACCCTAGTCCATAGATTCCTCTCTCTTCGATTTATATCTTTCTCTCCATAAATCATGGCTTATTTGCAGTGGAATATCTGAGGCCTCAGGGGTAACCGGGGTGAACTTCAGGTGTTGCTCTCCCAGTTTTCCCCTGTTGGGGTCTGTTTGCAAGAACCCAAATTACAATCCACTGTTATCAGGCCCTTTTCAGGCTATGATTTGTTATATTCATCGGATCCTTTTTCCGATGGAACCTTTAACGAAAGTGCTCTTCTTATACGCACTGGTGTTCCATACCGTTAGCTCTATGTCCCTTCTTCCTTACATTACACCGCAGTCCGTATCCACTTGAATAAGTGGTATACACTCTGTTCTTTATCTCTCTCCCCTTCACGGGCATTGTCTATCCCAGATGTTGATTTTCTAGTTTCTTCCTTACCGCCACTCCTTCTGTTACTTGGCGATTTTAACCCTTTGAGGGTTTTTGACGTACTAGTACGGCTTACATGCCAGGGCGTTTGACGTACTAGTACGCCTAATTCTAGCGCCCTCAAATCAAGCAGAAACAGGCTGGTAGGCCTAGATGTGAGAGAATGGGTCTGTGCAGTCAGTGTGCGCAGTATAAAAAAAATCCTGCACCACACAGTGCATAATGAGGAAAAAAAAACTCCGACCGTATTTTTAGTTTAAAACAGCGACTTTGCAGTCTATTTTCGTATGGTATTTATGATTATATTCTCGTTTTCTTGGTCTCATTTGATAGAATGGAAGATATGTTTAGAGAAATAGAGATAATTTTGATTTTTTTCTCAATGACAAGTACCTAGAAATTGAGCGCAAAGTAGCAAAAATGTTTGATTTTTGGCGATGTTCAAGAGTAAACAAATCACGCCACATGTACAATACACATCAACTGGCGACTCTAATATTCTTGCACAAGTGTGCTGATGTCATTTATACCGTTTTTACAATGATGCAGTAGTATACATAATAATAAATCTTCAATTTATTGTGAGAATAAAAATTCAAAATGGAAAGCAAAAGTAATGTAAGAGGGGCCTGGAGACGTGACTAATGGACAGATAAAATGTTATTCGAGTGCCAGGAATGTCTGTCTCGTTTATTCTGGACCCTATTTTGAAATTGGCATCTTTTGAAATTTGTGTGAAATTGTGAAATTGGACAAATTGCCAATTTCTGACCACCTTATTGGGTAGTTGAAATCGGTAAATTGGCGGTTTCTTGTACTTAATCGATAGAAGAAATGGAGTTCTAGAGAAATAGCTATAATTGTAGTAGACTGAAACATTGGAATTTGCCGAAAATAGGGCTCAAAGTCGGCGAAATCGCCGATGCGTAAATAGCATCGATACCGCTAACTTCGCGAGAGCATAATTCCGTTAGTTTTCGATCAAATTTCATAATTTTGGTGGCGTTATGATCGGAAAAAGATTCTCTATCATTTCATAAGAAAAAATATTTTTTTTTTTTTTCCGAAAATGTTTCGACCCTGAGAGAGAGTTAAGAATCGGGGTCTCGACCCTGAAAGGGTTAACACACACTATTTTCTCTGGGGAGGGTCGCACTGTGACTCCCGTGGCGTTCAGTTGGAGGCATTTCTTGCTTCTCTCCCCCTCCATGTTTTAAATACAGGTACTCCTACCCATTTTGATCCTCGAACTCATTCCTTCTCCTGTATCAATCTCTCCATCTGCTCTTCCTCAACAGTCCTTGACTTCACCTGGTCTGTCCTCCCGGACTTACATGACAGCTATCATTTCCCAATCATCCTTAAGTCCCCTTCGTTTTTTCCACCTCCTCGTTGCCTATGCTGGCAATTTGACCGGGCGAAATGGGACCTCTACGCACATCTTACTGCCTTTCATGAGGTTCCTTCCTCGTCTTCCATTGATGAGGTTTTACATCTCTTTTCGTCCACCATCTTCATAGCAGCTTCACATTCTATTCCCCAAATCTCGGGGAAGCATTCTCAGAAGTGCGTGCCTTGGTGGTCTCCTGCTTGTGCTCGGGCAGTACGTTTGAAACGCGCTGCGTGGGACAGGTATCGGTATAACAGAACCACAGAGAGATTCCTTGATTTTAAGCAGAAGGAGCTATTGCTCGCCGTGTTATACGTGACGCTAAACGCACTTACTGTCGAGATTACGTTTCTACTGTCACTTCGACTTCCTCGATGAGTGCAGTCTGGAAGAAAGTGCGGAAATTAAGTGGTAAATTCTCCCCCGACCCGGCTCCTGTTCTTCAGGTTGCCGGTGTCGATATAGCACACCCTCTTGCCATTGCCACTGAAATTGGTAATCATCTGGTCCGCATTTCTCAGGTGCTCCATCTTTGCCCCTCGTTCCTTTCTTCTAAGTCTGCCAGCGAGTTAAAGCCCTTAGATTTTTCTTCTCTTAGAGAAGAATCTTATAATGTGCCTTTTACCTTTCAAGAACTGGAGGCAACACTCTCTGCTTGCCGATCATCGGCAGCTGGGCCAGACGGCATACATATTCATATGCTACAGCATTTACATCAGTCTGCTCTTACTGTCCTCTTGCGACTCTATAATCTTATATGGTCGCAAGGAGTTCTTTCCTAGCTGTGGAAGTCTGCTATTGTTCTCCCTTTTCGCAAACCGGGTACTACGGGACGTGATACCTCCCACTACCGTCCCATCGCTCTTACCAGTGCAGTTTCCAAGGTGATAAAACGTCTAGTTAATAGACGTTTGATGTGGTATTTAGAGACGCACAATAGTCTCTTCCCTAGTCAATATGGCTTTCGTAAAGGTCGTTCTGCCATTGACCCCTTACTACGCTTGGATACGTATATTTGTAATGCCTTCCCTAATAACCACTCGGTTATCGATATCTTTTTCGACCTTGAACAGGCTTATGACACAACTTGGAAGTATAATATCTTGGCCCAGGCCCACTCCTTAGGCCTCCAAGGCAACCTACCATTCTTCCTTAAAACCTTCTTAACTGACAGACATTTCCGTGTCTCGGGTTAGTAATGAGCTTTCCCTGGAATCTGTCCAAGCTGAAAGTGTCCCCCAGGGTTGTGTTCTGAGCACAACACTCTTTCTCCTTGCTATAAATAATCTGGCATCTGTTCTCCCATCCAATATTTGGTCATCGCTCTATGTGGATGACTTTGCTATAGCTTGTTCAGGTGCTGACTGTCACCTCATTGCAGTTTCCCTCCAGCATGCCATCAACCGGGTTTCTGATTGGGCCATCACTCACGGGTTTAATTTTTCTAGTGGCAAAACTCATCAAATTACATTTACTAGACGTTCAGTGGTCTTTGATCATCCATTGTACCTATACGGCTCACGTATTCCAGAATGTGATACAGTCAGGTTTCTCGGCCTCCTATTTGACCGTCAATTGTCCTGGAAACCTCATATTACCTCTCTTAAGGCAACTTGTCACAGCCGGCTGAACCTTCTTAAAACCCTTGCACATCTTTCATGGGGGGCTGATCGTAGAACTCTCCTTCGTCTACATTCAGCCCTAATTTTATCGAAACTCGATTATGCTACTCTTTCCATCCTTAATCCCATCCATCACCAGGGATTACGCTTATTCCTTGGTGCATTTCATTCTTCCCCGGTTGAGAACCTCTATGTAGAAGCGAACATTCCATCCTTGTCCGATCGTCGTGATGCACATTGCATTCGCTATTATGTTCGCTCTCATGACCTCCGCAATCCTTCCATGTATAGGATTGTTACAGATGTTAGTAGACGCTCTTTATTTGTTCGTCGCCCCTGCTTACTTCGTCCCTTTTCTCTTCGTCTACATTCACTCTCGTCTTCCCTTCAGCTACCACCTCTATATGTTCATGTGACATCTCCCTTTCCCCTACCCCCTTGGGAAGTTCCTGCTGTCCGTGTCTGTTCTATTCCTCTACCTTGCGCGAAAGCCTGCCTACCTACGGCGGCTTCTCGCTCTGTTTTTTCTAGACCACTTCCACTCTCATTCCCATGCCATCGCAGTGTACACTGATGGTTCAAAGTCGTCTGACGGCGTCGGATTCGCAGCAGTGTTTCCGGACAGCATCGTGCGAGGGCATCTATTACCCTCGGCTAGCATATTTACGGCTGAATTGTATGCCATTCTTGTGGCACTTATCCGTATTTCATCTATGCCTGTATCACCATTTGTGGTCGTTTCAGACTCCCTTAGTGTTTTACAGGCTATCCGTAAAATTGATACACCTCACCCCCTAGTTCTTCGTATCCAACTTTGGTTACACCGTATCTCTAGCAAACACAAAGATATTGTTTTTTGTTGGGTCCCTGGTCATGTTGACGTACAGGGCAATGAACAGGCAGACACTGCTGCGCGGTCAGCAGTACATGACCTTCCAGTTTCATATAGAGGTGTCCTTTTACGGACTATTTTGCGGTCATTGCTACCCACCTTCGCACCCGTTGGCAACAACGCTGGTCTGACCTGCTAAATAAGAAACTTCATTCTATTAAACTGAGTATAGGTTTCTTGCCTTCTTGTCACCAATGTCGAGGTTGGGAGACTACACTCTCCCGTCTTTGCATTGGTCACACTCATCTTACGCACGGGTATCTCATGGAGAGGCTCCCTGCCCCTCTCTGTGAGCATTGTCAGGTTCCAGTGTCTGTTCGACATATTCTGTTGGACTGTCCACTTTATCAACGAGCACGCAGAATTTACCTCCAACGGCGTCTTCGCTCTGCGGCCCTTTCTTTACCTTCCCTTCTTGCTAATGGACCCTCCTTTAATCCTGACTCTCTCGTTGACTTTTTGACAGAAACTGACTTGCTACACAAACTCTGAAGATTATACCTTTAGCACCTCCCTCAGTCCCTTCTAACTTGATCTCTTGCTACCCTCTATCCCTGCACTATCCACTGTCCTGCTGCACTCCATACCTTACTAATCATCCATCTCCCTCTTACAACCCATTCTCCCTGCATCCTGCAATAACCTGCAGCGCTGTATGACCCCTGTGGTTTAGCGCTTCTATTTGATTATAATAATAATAATTTTGATTATTATAATAATAATAATAATCCCTATGGGTTTAGCACTCCCCTTGATAATAATGTGAATGATTGTCTTCCACAATTTGAATAAATGGTTTAGAAGACTGACAGGTTGATAAATGATCAAAGTGCAGCATATTCACAGAATATGCTGTACTTTTATCATTTATCAACTTGGCAAGATTGATGGACTGAACACATCAAGTCCAGGCTGAAGGACTGATTACCTCAAACTCTTCCTTATCTTTCACCTTTCTCTGCATTTGACTGAAGAAGCCACTGGCTAGTGAAATGCTTCCAGAATAAAGATAACCCAAATGTTGCACAAGTGTCTTGTTTATTATTGTGTTCTATAGTATTGTAGGTTTGGAAGAAGGTGACTTGCATTAATTTTCTCATGATTCTGTAATCTGCGTTTAGTTGGTTTTGCGCTCTTGTTTCCAGTCATAGGTATTCCTATGTAGCACACACAGATTGTGTGTGCACACAGATTGTGTGTGCTACACTTGTTTTATGTTCTTGTCTTGAGATCATGGGCTATCTTCTCTATGTAGTATTTACTGTATCTAGCACTGCTACCTGTGTTGCTCTTAATGGAAATCACTAGATGCTATTTCCTTCACAGTAGTTACCACTGTCCAGACATTACTACACAGAGCCATCACATCACAAGATGTGATGGCTCTGTGTAGTAATCTCAAGACACGTCTTGCAACACTAGTGTGTGTGTAAAATGCTTCACGTCAACAGTGCGTACTATATGTGGCCTTGGACAAATGCCATGTTACACTACACAAGAATGATAAGGTCAAAAAAGTGCATGGAAGCTGCCTTCATCCACACCAATGACAATATAGAGCAGAACCAGAGTGCATTCATGTTTGTGAAGCCTCTTTCCCAAATTTCTACTACACCACCTGCTATCCTGTAAACTCGCCTAGGTAGCAGCAACAGCAAGATACACACTACTCAGATTGTCACTTATCCGTTGACCCAACTGATCTTATAAGGAGTAGTGTCTATGTTTCCTGTGTAACTTGGTAATACACCCCTTCAGAAAACCATGGTTATAATAACATACGCTGTTTTACGTTTCGTCCACTTGTGGGTTCACTGCCTCTCCTACCAGGTTATGAGTTAAAAAGTCAGAAAGGCAAGTGTTGTACTCTGTAAGATTGAGGGAGGCCCTCTTGTACTTAGAATGTGACACACTCCAGATATGTTTGTGCACATGTAACTACTCAGTGGTATTATCATGATACATACCAGGTACATATGATCTACAGTACATAGACAACGTTGAAAATATTCTGATCGAGTGTCTCAATGCTTATATATGTATACTTCTATAATCAGAAACTGGTGGTGTTATGCTTCCACGATATTTAACATTCAGATCAAGTGTTAAAAAGCTTATACAGCCTCTCCTCACTTAGTGACATACTTATTTACTGACAATTCAAACTTACGACGGGCTCTCTGAGTAGTATGCATACCTGAATAATGTATATTAGAGCTGATTTCCTCTTATTCTGTTTATTACAATATACAGTACACTACTGTATAAACATTTAAAAATATAACACACATGATACAAATGGTGCAAAGGTGATATTAAAACAATATCAAAGATGGTTGACACAAACCCACTATCATTATAGTATGCTCCTCACTTTGCGATGAATTCGTTTACAGACATGGTCTTAGGACCGGAACTCAGTCGTTAAATGAGGAGAGGCTGTATATACCATAGTAATTACATGCAGGTGTTATACTGGGTATATTGACATGTATACACATTATGATGTATATACTCCGCTTAAGTGTTACCACCGTGGTATATACAGTACCTTAATATATACCAACAAGTGCATAAGAAGATGCTAACTTGTTTAGCAAATATTAATTGTCAATTTCTTATTTATTTGCAGGAAATCGCAAGCCTAAAAAAGCCAAGCTCGACTCTTCTGCTCAAGTAAGTTTAGCTGAGGCTTTATAGTACTGTTGAAGTATCATCATATATATCATCATCATCATTGTGTCAGTCTTACATTGTTGAAGTATCTTTATAAACTTCATCATGATTGTTGCATCAAATTGCATTCATCGTGAGTGTTGGCTGTTGTGTCTTGCAAGTAGTGAGGATAACCTAAACATGTATTTCACTTTAACTCTTAGCTATGTCTTCCATTTTAAACGTGTAACATTAGGTAAGGTTAAACTTGGGAATAGGTCAGCTAGAAGGATAGCTGGGTAATAGATATTGTTTATGCTGTCTAGCAGGCTGGCAGATATTTTGGCTGCCCTGGCAGGCTCATTAATAGTCTTTCCATGTACTGTGTGGCAAACAGGTAGTCTCTGTATGTGTTGCCTAGAAAGTGCTTATGGCAAGTGTTACTTCAAGTGCTGTGGTGAAGGTTGTAGCACATTGCGTCAGTACGCGTGATGATGGTTGTAGCTCATCATTGTGCTGCTGATGATAGGAGCTGGATCTCATTACTTCATGCTATTATGACTGGGAGTCATCTCTCTTCTTGCATCTATTGACTCTGTCATCTCTTGCAAACATTTGCATAAAGATGCAGAGAGAATAGTTTCATAATATGTTTACTGGTTTTACTTGTATCTTCTAGAAGCTAATATTATTGCTTGTACTGTTAACTCTGACCTTTGTTAAAGATTCCCCTGAGGTAAACTTTGCTAGAACATTCAGAACACCTCAAGTGCTTGCTTGGGTAATATTGCACTCAGAAGTCAGCTTTATGAAGTCATACTGAGCAACTTACTCACCATATATATATGTACTTCCTGTGTGCTGCAGATTGTAGCTCAGGATTCTGGATTAGGTGTCCATGTGTTGGCAGAGGTAAGTAGTCACCTGGCTACATGTGTCCATGTAGGATAAGTTGCACTAGGGGTAGTGGGGGGGGATGTTAGCACTACATAAGTTACTACTTGCTTTTTCCATGATTTTTTTTTTATACCTTTCACCATATCAGTTGGCTTTTTTTTTTCCTTTTAAAGGAACTCTAGCACTACTTCAACTCTGATATTGCATTTTAACCCTTTCACTCTCACATAGATCTACATTATTGAGGTCAGTGACACTTGCGTACTACTACTCTTATTTGAAGCACCCTCAGATATAATGTGAATGGTAAATTTTGGCCCAGGTGGGTGTGCACAATATAAAAAAATCCTGCTGCTTGCTGCAGTGCCTCATGGGAACAGCTAACCTCTGACCTTGTGTTTGGGTTAAAATAATTTTGAGGCATCTTCATGATTTTGCACTTGGTGGGGTTAAACTCCAGGAGCCAGTTGGTGGACCAGGCTTGCAGCCTATCCATATTCCTTTGTAGTCCTGCCTGGTCCTCATCCGATTGAATTCTCCTCATTAGCTTCATATTGTCTTCAAACAGGGACACTTATGAATCTTTTATGACCTGTTTCTTAGTATCAGTTGATAGATTAGAGGACATTCTTGTGAATTGGCTTGAAATAGGCCACAAAATGGCAGAAACATTCATGTTTTGGTAATTTTCCTAAGGAAAGGCAGAAGCTGTACTCCCTTGTCTCCAGTCTGTCTTATGGGTTTTTACTAAGTCTGCTTCAGTTACTGGGACAGCGTAAACCATCACCAACCATTCTTGATTATATTTTATTAAGCCAAGATTCAAAATGGGGATGAAGTGAAATATAGGAGAGGCCTGGAAACATGATTATTGAACAGAAGAAAGGTTGCTTTAGTGGCTGGAATGTCATCAATGTTTGTTTTGGATTCTTTTGTTTTTAAATTGAAATTTATTCAATTTTGTGTAAAATTTGCAAAATTCCTGACTTCTGAGCATTTAATATGGTAGCTTTGATGGTTGAATGAGCACTTTCTTGCAATGAATTGACAGAATTGGGTCAGTTTGAGCAGTGGAATTGACTTCAAATTGAGCAAAATTATGTGTAAATTGTGTCAAGACCATCAACTTTGCCTCTGTGTAATTCCATGTTTTGTCATCAAATTTCACATTTTTGGTGTTATTTCTTTTAGAAAGGCTTCTTTACCGATTTAGAAGATAAAATAATTGATTTCGAGTCCAAAATAAACACACTAGACATTCTAGGCACTAAAACAACATTTCCTCCATTCACTAATTACATCCCCAGGCCTTCTATTTTGAATTCATCATCATAAAAAAATTGAGGATTTACTTTATTTTCCGGACAATAAAATATAACCAGGAATGATTGGTCAATAATTGAATCGGATCTAGTTACAACAGACTGGGGTGTAGGAAGGCCTTACCTGTCCTAAAGAAAGTCAACAAAAGTCAAATTTTCAGCTATTTTGAGGCCAATTTCACACTACCTGTGATCCTGGAACCAACAATAACCCTATCATTTTACAGTAGTGTGTCTTCCATTCTATAAAATGATACCATAAAAGATTCAGTAAAACCATAAAATCCATCGTAGTAAACATCTCTGTCACTATTTTAAACCAAACACAAGTCAGATTTTTCCATTTCTTATGCCTTTCACCGGGCAGGATTTTTTTTATATACCCTGCACACTCGCTACACAGACCCATTCTGTCATATCTAGGCCAAAATTTACCACTCACAACTGCTCTGAAGGAGCTGAGTTCAAGATGTAAATCTACATGTGTAACCCTGGCATCAATAACATAGATCTGCGGGTCGGACAGTGCAGGGTTAAAGGTTATGTTGGTAGTTGACACTGTGCAGCATCATACTGTGTTATGTGCTGTGATGCAGTATCTTACTGTGTTATGTGCTGTGATGCAGTGTCATGCTGCGTTATGTGCTGTGATGCAGTGTCATGCTGCGTTATGTGCTGTGATGCAGTGTCTTACTGTGTTATGTGCTGTGATGCAGTGTCATGCTGTGTTATGTGCTGTGATGTAGTGTCTTACTGTGTTATGTGCTGTGATGCAGTGTCATGATGTGTTATGTGCTGTGATGCAGTGTCATGCTGCGTTATGTGCTGTGATGTAGTATCTTACTGTGTTATGTGCTGTGATGCAGTGTCATGCTGCGTTATGTGCTGTGATGCAGTGTCATGCTGTGTTATGTGCTGTGATGTAGTATCTTACTGTGTTATGTGCTGTGATGCAGTGTCATGCTGTGTTATGTGCTGTGATGCAGCATCATACTGTGTTGTGTGGTGTGATGCAGTATCTTACTGTGTTATGTGCTGTGATGCAGTGTCATGCTGTGTTATGTGCTGTGATGTAGTGTCTTACTGTGTTATGTGCTGAGATGCAGTGTCATGCTCTGTTATGTGCTGTGATGCAGTGTCATACTGCATTTTGTGCTGTGATGCAGCTTCATATTGTGTTATGAGCTGTGATGCAGCACCATACTGTGTTATGTGCTGTGATGCAGTGTCTTACTGTGTTGTGTGCTGTGATGCAGCATCATACTGTGTTATGTGCTGTGATGCAGTGTCATACTGTGTTATGTGCTGTGATGCAGTGTCATATTGTGTTATGTGCTGTGATGCAGTGTCATACTGTGTTATGTGCTGTGATGTAGTGTTTTACTGTGTTATGTGCTGTGATGTAGTGTTTTACTGTGTTATGTGCTGTGATGCAGTGTCATGCTGTGTTATGAGCTGTGATGCAGTGTCATACTGTGTTATGTGCTGTGATGCAGCATTATATATGTGCTGTGATGCAGTGTCATACTGGTGAGCAACGAGCTGAACCAGCTTCCTCAGTGTGATGCAGTGTCAATATGGTGAGCAACCAGCTGCACCAGCTTCCTCTCTCTGTCCTGTGAGACAGCTGTCACTCATTATAGATCTCTCTCTGTCCTGTGAGACAGCTGTCACTCAGTATAGATCTCTCCATTCACTAGTGGTTTTCTACTCTTAAATAAATATTTGCTCTCTAAACACAGAGTGATCGTACGCAGTGTTAATAAACGAAGTTAAAAATTAACCTAGGGTACCAAACCTGCACATGAAAATCACTCCCTATGAAAGCAAAAGACTCGGCAGGAGATGCAACATTCCCCTGATGAAAAGCAGGGGCGCCACGAGTACATTGAGAGAGAACACAATAAGTGTCCAGGGCCCAAGACTGTTCAACTGCCTCTCAGCATACATAAGGAGGATTACCAATAGACCCCTGGCTGTCTTCAAGAAGGCACTGGACAGGCACCTAAAGTCAGTACAGTACATGACCAATCTGGCTGTGGTTCGTAAGTCAGTTTGTGTGCGGCCGGCTGGCAGTAACAGCCTGGTTGATCAGACCCTTATCCACAATGAGGCTTGGTCTCAGATCGAGTTGCTGGGGCATTGACCCTCGAAACCCTCTAAAGGGAAAAATTAATGTTAATAATTCAACATTAACCATTTCAGTGTCCAAGGCCATTTTTGAAGGGGTGCACCAGTGTCCAAGAATTTAAAAAAAAAAATTCTTATTTTTTCTTATGAAATGGTAGAGAATCTTTTTCTGAAGGTAATCAAATAAAAAGTATGAAATTTGATTGAAAATTGACGAAATTATGCTATCGCGAATTTTGATGTGTCAGCGATATTTACGCATCGGCGATTTTGCCGACTTTGACTCCCATTTTAGGCCAATTACCTTATTCCAGTCGACCAAATTCTTAGCTATTTCACTAGTATTACTTCTATTTTATCGATTGAGCACAAGAAATCGCCCAGTCAACTGTTTAAACTACAAAATAAAGTGGTTGGAAATTGGTAATTTAGCCAATTTACTCAAAGTTCAAAATATTCCAATTTCAAAATACAGTGGACCCCCGAGTTTCGTAAGGTTCTTATTTCGTAAAGATCGTGTTTCGTAAGCTTTTTTCGATTTCGAGAATCGTAAAATGGCTCGTGTTTCGTAACGTATTAGACCTGTCCGCCTGCTCCGCGCCTGCGCAGGACGCAGGACGCCCGCCAGTGAAGCGTTGTTTACCATTGAGAGAACATTACCCAGCGCGCTCTTTCAAACATTCACAATACATTTGGTGTCTTTTTTGGTGGTTTAGTGATTGTCACTGTGAAATAAGTCACCATGGGTCCAAAGAAGCTTCCTAGTGGCACCCCTGTGGTAGCATTCATGCAGGGAGTGTAGCATTCATGCAGGGAGTGTAGCATTCATGCAGGGAGTGTAGCATTCATGCAGGGAGTGTAACAGGCATGCAGGGAGTTTAGCAGGCATGCAGGGAGTGTAGCATTCATGCAGTGAGTTTGGCATTCATGCAGGGAGTGTAGCAGCCATGCAGGGAGTTTAGCAGGCATGCAGGGAGTGTAGCATTCATGCAGGGAGTTTAGCAGGCATGCAGGGAGTTTAGCATTCATGCAGGGAGTTTAGCAGGCATGCAGGGAGTGTAGCAGGCATGCAGGGAGTGTGGCAGGCATGCAAGGAGTGTAGCAGGCATGCAAGGAGTGTAGCAGGCATGCAAGGAGTGTAGCAGGCATGCAGGGAGTGAGCAGGCATGCAGGGAGTGTAGCAGGCATGCAGGAAGTGTAGCATTCATGCAGGGAGTGTAGCAGGCATGCAGGGAGTGTAGCAGGCATGCAGGGTGTACAGGCAGCAGGAGTGTAGCAGGCATGCAGGGAGTGTAGCAGGCATGCAGGGAGTGTAGCAGGCATGCAGGGAGTGTAGCATTCATGCAGGGAGTGTAGCATTCATGCAGGGAGTTTAGCATTCATGCAGGGAGTGTAGCAGGCATGCAAGGAGTTTAGCAGGCATGCAAGGAGTTTAGCAGGCATGCAGGGAGTGTAGCAGACATGCAGGGAGTGTAGCAGGCATGCAGGGAGTGTAGCAGGCATGCAGGGAGTGTAGCATTCATGCAGGGAGTGTAGCAGGCATGCAAGGAGTGTAGCAGGCATGCAGGGAGTGTAGCATTCATGCAGGGAGTGTAGCAGGCATGCAGGGAGTGTAGCAGGCATGGAGGGAGTGGGGATTCCCCTTCGTAGAGGCTGAAGAATTCCTCCCCCAACAAGTGTTTAACCCTTTGACTGTCGGAGGCCCCATTCTGAAACTGTCATTCTATGTCGGAAAATTTTGGAAAAAAAAAAAATTATTTTTTCTTATGAAATGATAGAGAATCTTTTCCCGATTGTAATGACACCAAAAGTTTGAAATTTGATTGAAAACGTACGGAATTACGCTTTCACAAAGTTAGCGATGTCAGTGATATATACGCATCGGCGATTTCGCCGACTTTGAGCCCTATTTTAGGCCAATTCCATTGGGACAGTCGACCAAACTCATAGCTGTTTCTTTAGAACTCCGTTTGTTCTATCGATTGAGTACAAGAAATCACCAATTTACCTATTTCAACTACCCAATAAAGTGGTCAGAAAATAGCAATTTCGCCAATTTCATGCAAAATAAAAAAGATGTCAATTTCAAAATAGGGTCCAGAATAAACAATGCAGACATCCCTATCACTAAAATAAGATGTTATCTGTTCATTAGTCATGTTTTTAGGCCCCTCTTACATTACTCTTGCTTTCTATTTTGATTTTTTATTCACACAAAAAATAGAAGATTTATTGTTATGCAGACTATTGCATTATTGTAAAAACTGTATAAATAATATCTGTGCACTTGTGAAAGAATATTAGACTCACCAGTTGATGTGTATTGGACGCATGGTGTGATTTGTTTACTTTTGAACATTGGCAAAAATCGAATATTTCCGCTACTTTGAGCTCAATTTCAAGATTGTTTACATCATGAAACTAATCAAAATCATCTCCATTCCTGTAATATGTTTTCCATTCTATCAAATGAGACCATGAAAAAGAAAATACAACCATAAATACTATACGAAAATACACCTCAAAGACGGTGTTTTAATTCAAAAACATGGTCGGTGTTTTTTTTTTCTCATTATGTACTGCTTGCTGCAGGATTTTTTTTATACTGCGCACACTGACCACACAGACCCATTCTCTCACATGTGGGCCTACCAGCTTTCTCCTGCTTGATTTGAGGCCGCTAGAATTTAGGCGTATAAATACGTCCGAAACATTGGCTCGTAAGACGTATATATACGTCCGAAACAGTCAAAGGGTTAATTGTGATGAAACAGGCCTGTTTTGGAAGAAAATGCCCAAGAGGACCTTCATTACTCATTACTCTATCTTCCAGATGCCTGCAACTCTTCAATAAAGGTAAGTAAATGTATATATATATATATTGTTTTTAATTATTTTATATGTGAATATTTTTTTGTGGAACGGATTAATTGTATTTACATTATTTCTTATGGGAAATAATGGTTCGAATTTCGTAAACTTCGTGTTAAGTACTAGCTCCTGGAACGGATTAATTACGATACTCGGGGGTCCACTGTAGGGTACATAATAAACAATGCAGGCATTCCTGGCACTAAACTAACATTTCCTCTGTTCATTAGTTACGTTTTCAGTCTTTACAAATGAATTCCATTTTAATTTTTTATTCACATAATGAATTTTTATTCAAACCAAAAAATGGAAGATTTACTGTTATGCAATATTGTGATAATTGTACAAATAATATCACCACATTTGTGAATGTATATTAGACCCACCAGCTGGCGCATATTAGACGTGTGAGGTCATTTGTTTACTCTTGAACATAGGCAAAAATTTAATATTTCTGCTATTTTGAGCTCAGTTTCAAGCCATTTGCAGTACTAAAACCAATCGAAATCATCTCTATATCTGTAATATATCTTCCATTCTATCAAATGAGACCAAGAAATCGCAAATACAACTATACAAAGTATACGAAAAACACTGGAAAGTCGCTCTTTTAATCGAAAATTTCAGTTTCAGTTTTTTTTCTCTCATTATGCACTGTGTGCTGCAGAATTTGTTTTATGTGGTGCACACTTACCACATTGATGTATTCTCTCATATCTAAGCCCAAATTTGCCGCTCGAAGCTTATCTGAGTGAGCTGAGCTCATGACGTAGAACTACGGTTTGGACCCTGAACTCAAAGCCGTAGAACTACAACACGGACCCTGAAAGGGTTAACAACAATATAAATATGAAATCTATAATTCTTGACCAATCTCTTCTAAATAAATATGAGCTCTCAGTACTTGCATAAAATGAGCATACACACAGTATGAATGAATTTGGTGAAAAACTAACTGTTAAAAAAAAATATATTAACCACTTATCAAAACTGCACTGATGGAAATTCATTAAGCGGGATTCTTCTCTGTCGTCATATTGTTAAGGATTGGTCACAAAATGTGTGTCTTCATGCCAGTCCCAGATGGAGTCTGGTGGTGGTGGTTACGTGGTATTGTAACTGGTTGCTGTGGTTGTAACACTAGCTGCTCTTGTAACACATTGTTGTTCTAACACCACTGAAGAACACTGGTTGTCACACATTGTTCTACCACTGTTAAAGAACATTAGTTGTAACACGTTCTACCACTGCTGAAGAACATTTGTTGCAACATTGTTGTTCTACTACTGTTGAAGAACATTAGTTGTAACACGTTCTACCACTGTTGAAGAACATTAGTTGTAACACGTTCTACCACTGTTGAAGAACAATTTGTGAATATCATTTTTGTCCCACTTTAAGTACATTATAGCTATGAACTGTTTTGTTCTCGCTGTTGATGGTACAGTAGTAGAAAATTTTTCATAACCATCTTTTTTCTGCATCCTGTGTTCCGTGCGAATCATTTTGTAGCTTGTGTTTGCACTTTGTCTATCGTGTTGTATTTTTCATATGTTTCTAGGTGTAGACAACACACTACTGTTGTGTTATAATTTTGGTCTAACATGTTGTTGACACATGTTAACCCTTTGACTGTTTTGGTCATATACGTATATACGTCTTACGAGCCACTGTTTCGGACGTACAGTGGTCCCTCGGTTTTCGTGCATCTCCAAACTCGAATATTTATGTAAGTGTATTTTCGTAAGTGCTGTTGCAAGTGTATTTTTGGGGGTCTGAAATAGACTAACCTACATGACATTATTTATTAAGGAAGTAAATTCGTTCGGTAATGGCACTTGAGCAGCATTCTGGAACGAATTTTCGGCGAAAACCAAGGGACCACTGTATATATGTATACTCAAAAATTCTAGCGGCTTCAAATCAAGCGGGAGAAAGCTGGTAGGCCCACATATGAGAGAATGGGTCTGTGTGCGCTGTATAAAAAAATCCTGCAGCACGCAGTGCATAATGAGAAAAAAAACTCGGACCGTGTTTTTGGATTAAAACGCCGACTTTGAGGTGTATTATTGTATACAGTGGACCCCCGAGTATCGTAATTAATCCGTTCCAGGAGCTAGTACTTAACACGAAGTTTACGAAATTCGAACCATTATTTCCCATAAGAAATAATGTAAATACAATTAATCCGTTCCACAAAAAAATATTCACATACAGTTACTTTACCAGGCAGGGGTCTGGTGACTCTCAAGCTGGTCCTAGTGGCATTAAAAGACCAAAAAGGGAAGTAACCCCAGAGAGGGACTTGTTACCTGAAGTCCTATTGGAGGGGGATTCCCCTTCCAACCACTAACTCCCTGCCCCTATCAGCAACTCTACTTTCCAGATGCCTGCAACTCTTCAATAAAGGTAAGTAAATGTAAATGTGTGTGTGTGTGTGTGTGTGTGTGATGTGTGTGTGTGTTGTGTGTGTGTGGTGTGATATATATATATATATATATATATACAGTATATATATATATATATATATATATATATATATATATATATATACAGTGGTACCTCGACTTACGATATTTTTCATTCCAGAATGCTGTTCAAGTGTCATTACCAAACAATTTATCTCCTTAAGAAATGTTGTAAAATAGACTAGTCCTTTTAGACCCCAAAATTACACTTACAAAAGCATTTAAAAATAAACTTGCATACAAGGGTGAGTTTGGGACCATCGTAAGTCGAGTACCACTGTATATATATATATATATATATATATATATACATACATACATACATACATACATCAACACACACACATATACAGTGGTACCTCGAGTTACAATATTTTTCGTTGAGAATGCTGTTCAAGTGCCATTACCAAACGAATTTATCCCCATAAGGAATAATGTAAAATAGACTAGTCCTTTTACACCCCCAAAAATATACCTACAAAAGCATTTAAAAAAATAAACTTACATAAAAGGGCGATTTTTGGGGACCATTGTAACTCGAGGTACCACTGTACACACACACACACACACACACACACACACACACACACACAACACAACACACACCACACACACACACACACACACACACACACACACACACACACACACACACACACACACACACACACACACACACACACACACACACACACACACACACACACACACACACACACACACACACACACACACACACACACACACACACACACACACACACACACACACACACACACACACACACACACACACACACACACACACACACACACACACACACACACACACACACACACACACACACACACACACACACACACACACACACACACACACACACACACACACACACACACACACACACACACACACACACACACACACACACACACACACACACACACACACACACACACACACACACACACACACACACACCGGAACGAATATGCACAGGTAAGAAGGAGGCTCAGCGACAATATGAAAATGATATAGCATCAAAAGTCAAGTCTGACCCGAAGCTGCTGTATAGCCACATCAGGAGGAAAACAACAGTCAAGGACCAGGTAATCAGGCTGAGAAAGGAAGGTGGGGAGTTCACAATAAACGACCAAGAGGTATGTGAGGAGCTCAACATGAGATTTAAGAAGTATTTACACAGGAGACAGGAAGGACTCCAGGAATTCAGAATAGGGAGGTATACCAACAAGTGCTGGATGAAATACACACAACCGAGGAGGAGGTGAAGAAGCTGCTATGTGAACTCGATACCTCAAAGCGGTGGGACCGGACAACATTTCTCCGTGGGTCCTTAGAGAGGGAGCAGAGATGTTGTGTGTGCCACTAACACAAATCTTCAACACATCCATTGAAACTGGGCAACTACCTGAGGCGTGGAAGATGGCAAATGTAGTCCCAATTTTTTAAAAAAGGAGACAGACACGAGGCATTAAACTACAGACCTGTGTCACTGACGTGTATAGTATGCAAAGTCATGGAGAAGATCATCAGGAGGAGAATGGTGGAGCACCTAGAAAGACACAAGCTTATAACGACAACCAGCATGGTTTCAGGGAAGGAAAATCCTGTGTCACAAACCTACTGCAGTTTTATGACAAGGTAACAGAAGTAAGACACGAGAGAGAGGGTGGATAGACTGCATTTTTTGGACTGCAAGAAGGCGTTCGACACAGTTCCTCACAAGAGATTAATGCAAAAGCTAGAGGATCAGGCACACGTAACAGGAAAAGCACTGCAATGGATCAGAGAATATCTGACAGGAGGCAACAACGAGTCATGGTCGTGACGAGATGTCAGAGTGGGCACCTGTGACGAGTGGAGTTCCACAAGGGTCAGTCCTAGGACCTGTACTGTTTTTGGTATATGTGAATGACATAACGGAAGGGATAGACTCAGAAGTGTCCCTGTTTGCAGATGATGTGAAGTTAATGAGAAGAATCAAATCAGTCGAGGATCAGGCAGGAATACAAAGAGACCTGGACAGGCTGCAAGCCTGGTCCAGTAACTGCTCCTTGAATTTAACCCTGCCAAATGTAAAGTCATGAATATCGGGAAGGGCAAAGAAGACCGCAGACAGAGTATAGTCTAGGTGGCCAAAGACTGCAAACCTCACTCAAAGAAAAGATCTTGGGGTGAGTATAATACCGAGCACATCTCCTGAGGCACACATCAATCAGATAACTGCTGCAGCATACGGGCGGCTGGCAAACCTAAGAATAGCGTTCCAATACCTCACCAAGGAATCATTCAAGACTCTGTATACCATATACGTCAGGCCCATACTGGAGTATGCAGCACCCAGTTGGAACCACACATAGTCCAAGCCGTCAAGAAATTAGAAAGTGCAAGGTTTGCAACAAGACTAGTCCCAGAGCTAAGGGGATTGTCCTACGAAGAAAGGTTAAGGGAAATCGGCCTGACGACACTAGAGACCAGGATAGGGAGACATGATAACGACATATAAAATAGAATAGATAAGGTGGACAGAGACAAGATGTTCCAGAGGGACACAGAAACAAAGGGGTCACAATTGGAAGTTGAAGACTCCTATGAGTCAAAGGGATGTTAAGTATTTCTTCAGTCATAGAGTTGTCAGAAGTGGAATAGCTTGAAATGACATAGTGGAGCAGGAACATACATAGTTTTAAGACTAGGTTTGATAAGCTCATGGAGCAGGGAGAGAGGACCTAGTAGCAATCATAGGGCCCGGGACATATCGCCCCCTGAAACCCAAATGGGTGAGTACACACACACACACACACACACACACACACACACAAAAAAAAATATAAAATTATAACATACAAAAACAATATACAACAAACAGTGGCCCCCCGGAAATCGGCTGTAACCGTTACAGGGCTGGTAAAATCAAGACGTATCTGAACCATTTTTCCCATAAAAATAATGTAAATCCCAATTAACCGTTGACATTCAAAATATTCACAAAAATTTTTTTTTAAAGAATAACTATAGTTTTAATACACAAAAAAACAAATACTACATACAAAATTAATTTATAACTAAAATTAAATACATTTAAAATAACATTTACTTACCTTTATTGAAGAGACTTGCTGGCATCTGGAAGATAGGGGGGGGAGAGGGGGAGGTCTTAGTGAGGGGAAAGGGGGAATCCCCCCCCAAAAGGACCGGTTCAAACCCCTCTGGGGGTTATTTCCCCTTTTGTTTTTTAATGCCACTGGGCCCAAAAGCGGAGTCACGGCCCTGTCTCAAAATAACTGCCCCTCCTCTGTTCCTGGCCCCTCTTTAACATGTTCCTGAAGTGCAAATCCACCACTAAACTTTTCGGAGGGTTTTTCAGCTTGCTCGGGGTTTTTTTAAAAATTCCCCTTATTCCACATTAACAAATTTCCTTTAAATTTTGGGAAAAACTCCCGTCTATCTTCCTCCTTTAATCAATTTCCTCTTCGTGGTCTGATGCTGTTCCAGTTAAAATTTTTCAAAATCTTCAGTGGTTAGCTCTACCCTGTGGTTCCCCCAACTCTTCCACATCCCTTACTCCCCCCAATCCCCGGTTGCCCAATCCCCAATACCTTCCACAACAGGCCCGGGTTGTCAGGGGCAGCCTCAAACCCTTCAAATCCCCCTGTTGGACACACCCCCCCAAAATTTTCTCCCAGTTCAAAGTCCTGGGAAATCACTCCCCCCCCGCACCTAAATTATGCAATGGAGGATACTGGGGTCCTCCCGAACTCTCTTGGTCAACTCAGTGTCTGGGGCATTTCAAAACACTTTTGAAACACTGCTTTTGTGTAGAGTTTTTTTAAGTTAGAAATGACCTGCTGGTCCATGGGCTGGATGAATTAGTGGTTTAGGGGGGAAAACTTCCAAAAATGAACTCTGACAAAAAGTCGCCAAGTTGTGGGGGAGCAGGAGCATTTCTAGTACCATAGGCATTTAGTTTTCTTTTCCTGTAGGTTTTTACACTGGTGCCAAAAACTTCATTGAACCATTCCAGAAAATTTATGTGACCTTTCCCTTTGTGTTAGCCTTCCAAAAACACACAATTTACTCTTGGTGTTTTGTTTCTTGACCTGGGATTTTCAGGTGATAACCAGTAAACTTCCCAAAATCCCCCCAACATTCTTAAAAAGAGAGTTATGTCTTTTGGCTTGTGTCCGTGCCTTTTCCTCCCGAGTAATGTAGGTCATCTTTGGCATTTCTTCAAAAAAGGGGGTTTATCCCAAAACTTGTTGGGGTTTGAATTTTTTAGTGTCAAAAAACCCCCTTTAAAATTTACTCACAAAATTTTCAGCAGCACATTTGTCTGAACTGGCTCCCCCACCATGCCCAACACTGTTTCCACTATGTTTAAAATTTTCCCCCCAA
>WNWK01032302.1:0-21999 GCA_009830355.1 Cherax destructor
CCTCCCTTTGGGGGTGGGAATCCCCCGATGTGTTAAAAAAAAAAAAAAAAAAAAAATACAAATGGGGTTTAAAATTAAATGGAAGATAGTAAATATGATATAAAATTAACTTAGAAGAAAGATTTGATTTATATTATAAAGTTTAAGCAAGTAATAGCACAAAAAAGAAGTACATTGTGTATGAGGTAGTTGGTATAGCTAGAAAAGTTAGTAAAAAAATTTCACAATGTATTTCCAAAAATCCCCACACGTATATTATGTGTTGAGGACAATAGGCTAATCAGTAATGGTAATGTAGTTTTTCCCAAGGAATTGGTGAGTACGTTGTTGATATGAAAATTGCTGACCTTTGTATTTTTCGAATTTTTTTCCCATCCGGCAAAGCACTGATGGATTTTGTTCTCCAGTTTAAGTTTTCTCAACCAAATAGAAGGTTTTGCGTTTCCTGGTTAGGCACTTGTTGATTTTCTCCATTTTCACTGTAATTGCTGATTTAATTAGGCCCTTTTTTTTGTATCATATGAATGAATTGATCATTATACTAGGTTTACCTTGTTTTCTAGTCGTGTTTCTTTGTTTTCATTACTTTCCACATTAACTTGTGGTGGTCTTGTAATATGTTGATAGCAGTTTCCTTGCACTGGGATTGAGTTATGTCTCTGGGAATGTGGTTGCTTTTTATTATAACTGCATCAGACAAGTTATCTTGTTGGTTTGTCATCTTGAAAATCAAGATATTCATCAATATTGCATGTTGTTTTTATCTGATTTTCTTCCACCTTCAATTTTAAATTGATATTTGATTGGTGTGACTGGTTATGCTGTTTGCAGAATATTTTCTGTGTCAGTATTTCCCCATGTGATCTTGATAAGATGAGGCTAACCCCCGGCTGGCTGGCAGGGATAGTGGCAGGGAGAGAGGGAGGCAGGCAGGCAAAGGCAGTGTTCCCCATTTGTCAAATGTCATACTCTTGATAAAAATGGGTTAACCCCTGGCTGGCTGGCAGGGAGGGAGGCAGGGATAGTGGCAGGGAGGGAGGGAGGCAGGGGTTGAGGCAGGCAGGCAAGGCAGTTTTCCCTCATTTGCCCAAATGTCATCACTCTTGATAAGATGAGGGCTAACCCTTGGCTGGCTGGCAGGGAGGCAGGCAGGGAGGGTGGGAGGGAGGCAGGGAGAGTGGCAGGGAGGGAGAGAGGCGGGGTTGAGGCAGGAAGGCGAAGGCATCATATGTCAACAGTAATTAGTTTAGCAGATAATAAACATAAGAAGACCCTCACCCCTCTTCAAATGTCACTTTTGTAATTAGATTACTGATAAGACTGACATTTACACCTTCCTTCAATAATAATAATAATAATTTTTTATTATTATTATTATTATTTTTAATATTCTCATTTATCCTAGGTAATTTACACTATTATGTGTTCCTGTGAGATAGACACACAGCCAGCAAGCCAGCCAGCCGGCTGGCCACCCAAATCCAGCCAGCTGTTCAGCCAGCTGGTCAGCTAGCCCAGCCAACTGGTCAGCTAGCCAGCCAGCCAGCCAGCCAGCCAGCCAGCCAGCCAACTGGTCAGCAAGCCAGCTGGCTGGCTGGTCAGCCAGCAAGCCAGCCAGCCGGCTGGCATCCATCCAGCCAGCTGTTCAGCCAGCTGGTCAGCAAACCAGCCAGCTGGTAAGCTAGCCAGCCAGCCAGCCAACTGGTCAACAAGCCAGCTGGCTGGGTCAGCCAGCAAGCCAGCCAGTCGACTGGCCATCCATCCAGCCAGATGTTCAGAAGAGCCAGCCAGCTAACCAGCCAGCCAGCTGGTCAGCTACCCAAACCAGCTGGTCAGCCAAAAAAGCCAGCCAGCCAGCCAGCCAGCCAGCCATCCAGCCAGCCAGCTGGTCAGCCAGTAAACCAGCAGTTATTGTGTAGTATACAAGGAGTTATATAAACAAAATATGGTTTATATTGGTCTCACAGGACATAAAAGTTACTTGAAAAAAAATTTTAAAAAAATAAAGAAAAAGTAGAAAAAACTGTACCAGCCAACCGGAAGTCACTGATGTTGCTGTCAGAGGTTCAATTTTGGTCAGCTTGAAGCCTCCATATCTCCGTAAATATTGATCACAAGAATTTTTGTTTAGCCATTTAGATTTAGAAAACAAAACTATCATTTCATAAGATAAAATAATTTTTTTCCCGAATATTTTCGATCCTATGAACACGTTTCCGGGAAAACCTGTCGACCCCCCAAAAGGGGTTTAAAGGGGTTTAAAAATTCCTCAAAATATTCCCGCCATCTACCCAATACCTCCAGCTCCCCATCTACTAACTCCCCTACTCTGTTTTTAACTGACAAATTCATTCGTTCCCTAGGCTTTCTTAACTTGTTTATCTCACTCCAAAACTTTTTCATATTTTCAGCAAAATTTCTTGGCAGTGCCTCTCCCCCTCTTTCATCTGCTCTCCTTTTGCACTCCTCACCACTCTTCACCCTTTTTTACCCTCCATATACTCTGCTCTTCTTACAACACTTTTGTTTTGTAAAAACCTCTTATAAGCTACCTTTTTTTCTTCTATCAGTAAAGTAGTAAAGTAAAGTAAATTTTATTTCATTGCAGATTCCAGATTACATAGGTTTGGTAGTTACAATGTAAATTGAGTGCAAGGAGAGCCACTGACATGCCATGGCATTAGGGGCAGCAATCTAGTAACTTAAAGACTATGTACAGTGGTACCGACTTACGATATTAATCCGTCCCGAGAGGCATATTTTAAGGCGAAACAATCGTTACCGAATCAATTTTCCCCATAAGAAATAATGGAAATAAATTTAATCCATCCAAGACTTCAAAAGTAGTTAAATAAAATATTTTTAGAACTTTTTTACATTAAATAATACAGAATTTAATGAATAATACCTAAATACACATGTAAATATTGTACAATAACATGTCACTTACATTTATTGAAGAGTTGTTGATGTGTGGAGGACGGGAGGAGGGGAGAAGGTGGAGTAGTATGCTAGTGTTTGGAAGGGAATCCTTCCATTAACAATGCAGGTGGCAAGTTCTTTTCTGGGGTTACTGGCCTTTTTCTTTGAATGCTACACTCCCTGCATGAATGCTACACTCCCTGCATGCCTACTACACTCCCTGCATCCTTGCTACACTCTCTGCATCCTTGCTACCCCCCTGCATCCTTGCTACACTCCCTGCATCCTTGCTACACTCCCTGAAATCCTTGCTACACTCCCTGCATCCTTGCTGCCTCCCTGCATCCTGCTCACTCCCTGCATCCTTGCTACACTCCCTGCATGCCTGCTACACTCCCTGCATCCCTGCTACACTCCCTGCATTTTTGCTACACTCCCTGCATCTTTGCTACACTCCCTGCATGCCTGCTACACTCCCGCATGCCTGCTACACTCCCTGCATGCCTGCTACACTCCTGCATCCCTGCTCACCCCCTGCATCCCCTACACTCTCTGCATCTTTGCTCACCCCCTGCATGCCTGCTACACTCCCTGCATCTCTGCTACACTCCCTGCACCCCTGCTACACTCCCTGCATCTTTGCTACACCCCCTGCATGCCTGCTACACTCCCTGCATGCCTGCTACATTCCCTGCATGCCTGCTACACTCCCTGCATCCCTGTTACACTCTCTGCATCTTTGCTACACTCCCTGCATGCCTGCTACACTCCCTGCATGCCTGTACACCCCCCTGCATGGATCTTCCCCCCTGCACATTCTTTACCACAGGCTTGGCACTAGGAGCTTTTTTGGGGGCCCTGGTGGCTTATTTAGCAGTTACAAGCACTAAAAACAGTGGAATAATGACAATATACAGGTATGAATGCGTGGGTGTGGGTGGGTGGTCGCTCTCACTTGTAAACAATGGCACACTGGCTCCCTGGAGTGCGCGCTCAGCTGGGCGCCAAGGGGAGCCACGTCTGGTACGAATGTCGTTACAGAGCAAACATCGTAAATCACAATCAAATTTTACGTTATAAATATCGGTTATCGAAAATAACGTAAGATGATAGCATCTAAACGGGTACCACTGTACTTAATACAGTGGTACCCGCCCTTCGATATTTTTCATTCAGAATGCTGTTCAAGTGCCATTCCCAAACAAATTTATCTCCATAAGAAATGATGTAAAATAGACTAGTCCTTTTAGACCCCCAAAATTACACTTACAAAACATTTAAAAAATAAACACATAAAGGGTGTGTTTGGGGACCATCGAAAGTCGGGTACCACTGTATTAGAAATTTATTGAGTTTATTCTATTTAAAAATTTTTTTCAAAATTACAATATGATGAAATTTTACTGTTTAAATTATTATATGATGATATTAGATTGTTACAGGTGTTTAGTTATCGAATGATAATATGGAATTGAGATTATCTTAAGGAAAATAACATTGAGCATTTTTGACAATAACTTATAATATGAGTACAGTGGACCCCGAGTTTAGTAAAACTTCACTCCCGAAGTCTGCTCAAGTGCCATTACCGACAATTTACTCCCTTAAGGAAAAATTTCACGTAGGTTAGTCTATTTCAGACCCCCAAAAATACACTTCCACAAGAACTTACAAAATTATACTTACATAATTGCACGATTTCGGGGTATTCGTAACCAGGGTCCACTGTATTTAGTTTTGATTGAGTAGGGGTACATAATAGTAACATATTATTAAAATTGAGATTATCGTATAGGGAAAATAATAATGAGCATTTTTTAAAGTAGTTTATAGTATGATCATTTAGTTTTGGGTGAGTAGGTGGTTTTGAGTTGAGTCTTAAATTGATTTTCAGACAAGATTATCTTAATATTTACTGGTAATGAATTCCAGATTCTGGGGCCCTTTACTTCATCATTCCACCAATCATCCTCTTTCCTCCTGTACCCACCCTCTTATAACTACAAACTTCTGCCCCACATTCTAATACTGCATTTTTTAAAAATATCCCAACCCTCTTCAACCCCAACACTATTCATACTTGCATTTACCCACCTTTCTGCCAATAGTTGCTTATGTCTCACCCTAACTTTCTCCTCCCTTAGTTTATACACTTTCACCTCTCTCTTACTTGCTGTTGCCATTTTCCTTATGTCCCCTCAACCTCTTACTCTAATTGTAGCTACAACTAAATAATGATCAATATATCCGTGCCCCTCTATAAACATGTACATCCTGAAGCCTACCCATCAACCTTTTATCCACCAATACATAATCTAACAAACTACTTTCATTACGTGTTTTATCATACCTTGTATACTTATTTATCCTCTTTTTCATAAAATATGTATTACTTATTACAAACCTCTTTCTACACATAGCTCAATTAAAGGCTCCCCATTTTCATTTACCCTGGCACCCCAAATTTATCTACTACTCCCTCCCCATTTTTTCCCACTTTAGCTTTAGATCCCAACCACAAGTACCTCTCACTTGGTTCAAAACTCCCCCCACACTCAACATTTCCCAAAATCTCTCTCCTCTACACTTCTCTCTTCTCCAGGTGCATAAACACTTACTATAATCCACTTTTAACATCCAACCCTTATTTTACACCACATAATCCTTGAATTTATACATTTATATTCCCTCTTTTCCTGCCATAACTTATCCTTCAACATTATTGCTACTCCTCCTTTAGCTCTAGCTCTTTTGAAACCTCTGACCTAATCCCATTTTTTTTCTCCCCACTGAAACTCTCCTACTCCCTTAGCTTTGTTTCACTTATGGCCAGGACATCCAGCTTCTTCTCATTCATAACATCTACAATCATCTCTTTTTTATCATTTGCACAACAACCATGCACATTCAAACATCCCACTTTGACGGTTTTCTTTTTTTTCTTTTAGAAAGTTATACAAAAAGGGGTTACTAGCCCATTGTTCCCAGCATTTAGTTGACTTTTACAAAACGCATGGTTTGGGAGGAAAGATTCTTTTTCCCATTTCCCCCATTGATAGAAAGGAAAAGTAATAAGAACAAGAACTAAAGATAAAATCAAAAAAACTCAGATAGTGTACAGTGGCATCATAAGGGGGATGCGGGCCCCCCCGGTGACACCATAGACCCCTCTAAGAAGGTGACACCTTCTCACCTTCTCACCCAAAGCTAATTGCCAATATCAAACATTCCCAGCAAAGTAGAAAATTACTAACGTAAAACCGTAATCAATTGAATGTAAAACCTGTTATGAATATTCATACTTAGCAATTATTTCCACAACACTTACATTATAATGACCACGTAAACAACTGCAATGCAATTAATTGTTTTAAATTGTTATCTCACTCAATTAGTTGATTGCACTTAATTGATATGTTCAACATATTCAAATTTTTATAACTTAGATATGAACTTTTTTATTTTATAAATTATCAACCATAACTTTTACCATGTAGTCTGAATTAAGTAGTCCTAAGAATGCCCACAATGCCAGCATATTAGGGGCGGCATGAAATCCATTAATAACTAAGTAAAATTTTAATCTATTATAACTAGGTCTACCATATAAAATTGTACAATGTCTCAATAAAGTATTTTTTTTTTTTATTTTTATTTTATAAGAACATAAATAGAAACACTGGGAGGCCTGTTATCCCGGAAAAAAACCCAACAAACAAAAAAATATTTGTTTTATAGTTTATATGATTGGAGTAAAAAGGCCTTATAGGAAAATCAATCCCTATATGATAAACTAGATAAATGAAAATTTTTATTTATTTTTTGGAAAAAAATCGACCTGGCATCACTATTCAAATTCAAATTCAAATATTTATTTCATTGCAAGTTTATATAGGTTTGTAATTACAATCATAAACTGAAGTAAGGGGGCCACTGACATGCCATGTCATTAAGGGCAGCTTAATCTAATGGTTTAAAGACTATGAACAAAATTTAGAGTAATTGATTGAGTTTGTTTTATTTAAATCGTACTAGATTGTACAAATTACAATATGATGATATTACATTGTTCAAATTACAATATGATGATATTACTTGTTCAAATTACAATATGATGATATTACATTGTAGTAAGTGTTTATGGGATGGTAATATAATATAAAATTGAAATTATTTTAAGGAAAAAAACATTGGCTTTTTTTTAAAATAATTTACAGTATGATATTTGGTTGGGGGTGAGTAAGAAATTTACAGTAGGTTTTTAGGTTAGGGGTGGTGGTAACAAAAAGAACATAATAGTAAAAATTGGGAAATTATTTTATAGGAAAATAACATTGAGCTTTTTTGAAAGTAATTTACATATGGTATTTAGTTTAGGGTGAGAGGTGATTTTTAACCCATTGGGGCCCAAAGGGGGCTCCTGAAACTAGTTCTCAGGGCCCACGAATTTAAAAAAAATAATATATTTTTCTTTGAAATGATAGAGAATTTTTTTCCGATCTTAACGCCACAAAAAAAAAGTTTGATCAAAACTAACTGAATTTTGTTTTCGGGTTAGTGGTATCCATGACTTTTACGCATTGGCATTCCCACCCGACCCTATTTTGGAAATTTCCCAATGTTTCAGTCTACTAAAATTATAGCTTTTTTAGAACTCCATTTCTTCTATTGATTGAGTAAAAGAAACCGCCAATTTCCCAATTAACTCCCCAAATATGGTCAGAAAAAAAATTTTGGCCAATTTACACAAATTTCAACGATGAATTTCAATTTTTTTTTTTTTTTTTTTTTTTTCAACAAGTCGGCCGTCTCCCCCCGGGCAGGGTGACCCAAAAAAAAGAAAACCCCCAAAAAAAAATCTTTCATCATCATTCAACACTTTCACCACACTAAACATAATCACTGTCTTTGCAGAGGAGCCAGAACACAGCTGAGAAAAGTCCCCCCAGCTGTTACATTCAGACCACTTTTTAAAGTGCAGGCATTGTACTTCCCATTTGGACTCAAGCCCAAACTAAATAAAATTAACTTTTTTCCCTGAATCCTTCACAAAATGTTACCCGCCACACCCAACAGATCGTCATGCCCCAAAAAACCATTCCTCATTCACTCCTATCTAACAGCCACACATGCTTGCGGGAAAGCCCAAGCCCTCCCCCCAAAAACCCTTTCCCCCTTTCCCCTCCAATTTTTAAAGGACGACCCCCTACCCCCCTTCCCTTTCCCCCTACAGATTTATCGCTCCGGGCTTCTATTTTGATCCATTCTCTAAATGCCCAAAACCCACCTCAACAACCCTTTCAGCCCTCTAAAAATACTTTTAGTAACCCCCCCTTCTCCCCACATTCAATTTTCTGCAAATTTTATCCCACACATTGCCCTTTAGACAGGACTTTCCCCTGCCCCCGCCTCCCCCCCCAAATTTTTGAACCCCATCCCACACCCATAAAAGGGTGTTGGTACCACTTTTTTGAATTCCCCTTTTTTGCCTCCATGGATAACGTTGTCCCCAAGATCCTCAATGCACCACTCCCCTTTTTTTCCTTCATAAATTCTGGTTAACCTCACCCTTTCATAAACCCACCCCCGACACGCCAACCCCCAAATTCTGAAAACATTTACTTTTCCATAACCTCTCCAAGGGATACCCAAATTTTCTTTATTTAAATCGTTTGATCCCCCTCATCCCCTTATCTTATCTATGTTCACTTTTAACTTTCTACCTTTCCCCTCCCCCAAAACCCCCCACTAATTTTGAAACTTTTTTTAGAATTCCCATAAGCACAGTATCATCAGCAAAAGTAACTGTTCAACCCCCTTTTTGCTTTTAAATTTTCCCCATAATTTAATCCCCCCCCTCCCAACAACCTAGCATTTACTTTTTTTACAACCCCCTCTATAAAATATTAAAACAACCATGGTGACATTACCACCTGTCTAAGACCTACTTTTACCGGGCCCCTCTCCTACACACCCTAACCTGCGCCTCACTACCTCTAAAAAATCTTTAACCTTCGAAATTACTACCTATTCCATTTAAAATTTACTTCTCCCCCATCCACTCTATCATATGCCTTTTTTAAAACCATAAATGCAATAAAAAATTTCACCTTTTTCTAAATACTGTTCACATATTTCTTCACTGTAAACATTTATCTAACATCCCCCACCCCTCTAAAGCCTCCTTGCTCATCCAATCCTACTCTCTGTTTTTCCCCTCTAATTCTTTTTAATAATAACCCCGCCTACACTTTACCTGGTATACTCAGTAAAGTTTTTCCCCTATCATTCTTACAATCTCTTTTTTCCCCCTTTTTAAAAGGAAATATCATTCTCTCTCCCAATCCCTGGTACCTTTCCCCCCTTTTTATACATTTATTAAACAAAAAAACCAACTACCCAGCACTATATCCCCCCGCTTTTAACATTTCTGTCATGATTCCGTCAATTCCCGCTGCTTTCCCCTTTTATTCTAAAAAATGCCTCACGCACCTCCCCACACCACATCCTGCTCTTTTTCACTCCTAAAAGATTTTTACCTCCCCGACCAGTACTGAAAATTTCCGCCCCCCTTTTCATCGACATTTAAAAGTTCCTCAAAATATTCCCCCCTCTCCCCAAAACCTCCAGCTCCCCATCTACTAACTCCCCTTTCTGTTTTTTAAATGACAAACCATTCGTTCCTAGGCTTTCTTTCCTTTTTTTCTCACTCCAAAATTTTTCTTTTTTTCAGCAAAATTTTTTTGACAGAGCCTCTCCCATTCTTTTATCCCCTTTCTTTTTCACTCTCTCACCCCTTTCACCTTTTTTTTACTTCCCTATCTTTCCCTTTTTATTCACTTTTTTGTAAAAAAACCCCTCATAAACTACCTTTTTTCTTTATCACACCTTTTCTTCATTCCACCACTCCTCCCCTTTTCCTGCACCCACCCCCCTATAACAAAAATTCTGCCCCCCCCTTCTAATACTGCATTTTTTAAAATTCCCCAAATCTCTTCAACCCCCCACTAATTTCTTTCACTAGCCCACCTTCTGCCAATAGTTGTTTTATCTCACCCCAACTTCCTCCTTGTTTATACACTTTTTACCTCTCTCTTACTTGCTGTTGCCATTTTCTTTTGTCCCATCTACCTTTTCTCTAACTGGCACAACCAAAAATGATCTGATATATCCGTTGCCCTCTATAAACATGCATCCTGAAGCCTACCATCAACCTTTTTTCCACCAATACATAACCAACAAACTACTTTCCCTTTCGTGCTATATCATACCAAAATTTTTCCCTTTTTTTAAAATATGTATTACTTATTAAAACCCCTTTTTACACATAGCTAATTAATGGTTCCCATTTACATTTCCCCCCGGCACCCCAAATTTTTCTCCATCCCCATTTTTTCCCACTTTAGCATTAAGATCCCCCAAAACAATTACTTCTCACTTGGTTCAAAACTCCCCACACACTCACTAACATTTCCCCCAAAATTTTTCTCTCCTCTACATTTCTCTCTTTCCAGGTGCATAAACACTTTATAACCCACTTTTCACATCCCAAACCTTTTTTTTACTCCACATAATCCTTGAATTTATACATTTATATTCCTTTTTTATGCCATAACATTATTCAACTTTTGCCACTCCTTCTTTAGTCTAACTCTATTTGAAACCCGTCTTCCCCTTTATTTCTCCCCACTGAAACTCTCCTACCCCCTTCAGCTTTGTCTCATTTAAAACCAGGACATCCCGCTTTTTTTCATTCAAACATCTACAATCATCTCTTTCTTTTCATTCCCCAACATCCCGCACATTAAACATCCCACTTTTACGGTTTTCTTCTTTTAGTAAGCTATACGGAAAAGGGGGTTTCTGCCCATTGTTCCCGGGATTTTAGTTGACTTTTAAAAAACGCATGGCTTACGGAGGAAAGATTCTTATTCCACTTCCTATAATAAACAAGGCAGACATTCCCGGGAGTAAAATAACATCTTCCTTGTTCAAATCACGCCCCCAGGCCCCCTTCATTTCTTTTTCTTTCCATTTGAATTTTTTTCTCACAAAAAAAAAAATTTACTGTTATGTATACAACTGCATCATTGTAAAAAAAGTATAAATAATATCAGCACACTTGTAAGAATATTGACCCCCAGTTGATGTTTGGGCCATGATGTGATTTTTTACTTGAACATGGCCCCAAAAACAACATTTTCTACTTTTCGCTCAGTTTGAGGTACTTGTCATCGTGAAACCAGTCAAAATTATCTCTATTTCTGTAATATATCTTCCATTCTATCAAATGAGACCAAGAAACGAAATACATCAATAAATACCATACGAAAATGGAAGCTGCAAATTCGCTGTTTTAATGAAAACGGTCAGTTTTTTTTCTCATTATGCAGTGTGTGCTGCAGGATTTTTTTTATACTGTGCACACTGACCAAACAGACCCATTCTTTCATATGTATGCCTACCAGGCATTTTCTGCTTAAAATTGAGGCCGCTAAGAATTTGGGCGTCTTGGTACGGCACCAACCCCCTACTCGTAAACGACACTAGTAGGTGCCGACCCGAAAGGGTTAATCTAATGGCTTATGAACTATGAACATAATATTAGAGAAATTGAGTGAGTTTGTCTTATTAGATCGTTCAAATTACAATAGTGATATCCCATTGTTACATGGTTATAATAGAAAAATTGGAAATTATTTTGTAGGAAAATAACATTGAGCATTTTTAAAAGTAATTTACAGTATGAGTATTTAGTTTATATTTTATAGGAAAATAACACTGTGCACTTTTGAAAGTAATTTACAGTATGGTTATTTGGTTTGGGTGAGTGAGTGGTTTTTGAGTAGAGTCTTAAATTGATTTTCTGACAAGGTTATTTTAGTATTTACTGATAATTCAGTTCACAGGGCCCTTTATGTGCATAGAATTCTTACATAGGTTGATATGGATACAGGGTATATAAAAAAGTGATCTGTGTCTAGTGTTGTGTCATGGGTCCTATTAAGGTTGGTGGGGAGAATTTTGAGCGGAGGGTTTATATTAGAATGTAGGTTCTGTATGTATTTTTAGTAGGCACAAGAATAAGTGTGAATGTTCTTTATAATTGCAGACTAGTTTTAGGCTTTGAATATTGGTGGAGTATGCTGTCTAGAGTGCGAATCTGTATCATTCTGACTGCAGCCTTTTGCTGGGTTATGAGTGGTCTAAGGTGATTTATTGTTGTTGATCCCCATGCACAGATTCCATGGTGAGATATGGTTAGATGAGTGAGTGATAGTGCAGGAGGCTGATTGAGGCTGCGTGGTAGCGTATCTTTGATAATACGCCCTACTGTCTTTGAGATTTTCTTGGAAATTTGTTGTATGTGTGTTTTTGGAATTTAAGGCTACTGTCAAGTAGTAGTTCACAAGATTTTCCTCTGTGAGTCTTGTGATGGGTGAACCATTGAGCGTTATGTTAAGTGGAACATTTGTGGCTCTGTTTCCAAACTGTATGAAGTAGGTCTTGTCAGTATTTTAGGAGTAAGTTTATTAGTCGTCATCCATGTAGAGTACTACTATGGTATTAACAGTGGCCAGTATGACTGGATTTGGGTGAGAAGACATACGTTGTGTCATCTGCAAATAATATGGGTTTGAGTAGTTGTGATGCATTCGGTAGGTCATTATTATAAATAGGAATGAGTGGACCCAGGGACACTTCCTTGAGGACTCAGACTGTAATTTGTTGTGTGGAACAGTTCGCTCCATTTATTTTCACATATCTTCTGTTACTGAGGTATGACTAGGTAGTTAGAAGCCGAGTGCCCTCTTATACCATAGTGTGCTAATTTTGTGAAGCGTTAAATCATGGTCGACTGTATCAAAAGCTTTGTGTAGATCAATGACGATTCCCAGTGGGACCTCTTTCAAGTCGGTGTATATTAACTCTAGCATGTGTATAATGGCATCAATTGTGCTTTTGTTGGTCCTGAATCCAAACTGACAGGGGTTGATACGTTGTGTGAGGGCGGTAGGAATAGATCTGTCTATGAATTAATTTTTCAAAGATTTTAGAGAGCAGTGGTAAATTAGATATTGGTCTATATTATTCAAGTCTGTTTGATCACCTCCTTTGTGGATAGGGTGACCCTTGCTATTTTGAGAAATGAAGGGACGGTAAGAGGTTTCAATACGTTTATTGAATAGTGTTGCGATAATTGGTGACAGTATCTGTGAGCTTTGTACATAAAAGGTGGTAAAGCTGTTTATGTCTCCTGCCTTGTTTTTAAGGGTGTTGATTATGGCGAGACTTCTATTGGGTTGATAGGAGCTGAATAGTGTATTAGGGTAGGTGTTTGGCGAAGGTAGTCTGCTGGACGGATTGTTCAAGCTTGGGATTTTACTTGCTAGATGCTTTCCTATGGTAGAGAAAACATTAAGTCTGTTTGCTGTCTCTGAGTATTTATTCTTTAAAAAAAAATAATTTTGGTGAAAATTTTTAGGTGAAGCCAGTTAATTATGTTACATTTTTTCTTAGGGATAATAGGGTTTCAAAATAACGATTTTTTGTGTTGAGGTCTAGCTCTGGAATGGATTAGATCGTTAATTAGAAGGACCACTGTACATAATTTATAAATAAAAATATTTACTTTAATTTATAAATAAAAATATTCACACATATAAATAAGAAATATTTACCACCTTGGAATGTTGGCAGAGGGCGGCTCTGAAAGATGCCGATTACCTATATTCCTCAAACAAACAATGGACGAGTTAAGTTTCGTGTTGTCATTTTTCTATGATTAATGGCTTAACACTACTGTTAATGCTACACTTTATTGCTGGCTGGTACTATAGCCTTTATCGACTCCACTTTGATACTTTGCTATGATTTCTTTCTTTAATTCTATGGTGTTCCTCTTTTTTCTTTACCAAAGGACTGGCACTAGGAGCTTTCTTTGGGCCCATGGTGGCTTATTTACTTGATCACACACAATAATCAAGGGCCAAAACAATGGATTCTTAAGAAATGTTTTCTATGAACTTGCAGGATAATGTTCACTCAACCAGAAACAATGCTACACTGCCTGAGAATGTGCATGGGAGGCGGGCTTGTAGGCTTTGTATGTCGCTGGGCACTGGACAGGTTCCATACCATGAACGAAAGCGGAGCCAATCACCAAAACGGAGGTAATATTTCCACGAAAAAGTGCCCGAAAACTGAAATGCAAAGCAGAGATACACGAAAACGGAGGTTGACTGTATTATACTCTTTACCTACATCATATCTGTGCACCAAACATTCCCTCGAATTTTCAAGATTCCGCGAGGTTCATGATCCTAACCTTGGCGAATGTGGGGGCCTCCTGTATATTCAGAATAAATAATAATAATAATAATACTTGGATAAGGGTAAAGAGGTTTTTGTGGCATTTATGGTTGGAAAAGTATGATAGGGTGGATAGAGAGCGATGTGGCAGATGTTGCAGGTGTATGGAATAGGAGGTAGGTTACTGAAACGAGCAGAAGAGCTTTTATGAGGATAGTGGTCAGGTTAGAGTGTGTGTAGGAGAGAGGGAGATTGTTTCTCGGTAAAAAGTAGGCCTTAGACAGGGATGTGTGATGTCACCGTGGTTGTTCAATATATTTATAGATGGGGTTGTAAGAGAAGTGAATGGGAGGGTCTTGGCAAGAGGTGTGGGGTTAAAAGACAAAGAATCAAATACAAAGTGGGAGTTGTCACAGTTGCTTTTTGCTAGTGACACTGTGCTTTGGGAGATTCTGAAGAGAAATTCTGCAGAGGTTGGTGGATGAATTTCGTAAGGTATGTAAAAGAAGAAAATTGAAAGTGAATATAGGAAGAGTAGGTGATGAGGATAACAAAAGATTAGGTGACGAAAGATTGGATATCAGATTGGAGGAGATGTGGGAGGGAGGGTAGGAATGTAATTTCAAGATATTTGGGAGTGGACATGTCAACGGATGGGTCTATGAAGGATGAGGTGGATATAGAATTGATGAGGGGAAGGGTGAGTGGTGCGCCGGTCTGTGGAGGCAAAGAACTTTGTCAATGGAAGTTAAGGGGAATGTATGAGGTATAGTTATACTGACACTCTTATAGGTGTGAAACATGGGTGATGAATGTCGCAACGAGGAGAAGGCTGGAGGCAGTGGAGATGTGTCATGTCTGAGGTCAGTATTGTGGTGTGAATATATTGCAGAAATTAGTTTGGAAATTGGAGGAAGTGCGGGATTGCAAAACTGATTTGTTGAGGTGGTTCGGACATGTAGAAAATGGAACGAGCGGAATGACCTCGGGGGTGTATAAATCTGCTAGTGGAGGAAGGCGGGGGTGATTGACCTAGGAAAGGTTGGAGGGAGGGTAAAAAGAGGTTTTGTGTGCGAGGAGCTTGATTTTCCAGCAACATCCATGTGTGTTGATAGGAGTGAATGGGAGACAAATGTTTTTAATACTTGACGTGCTGTTGAGTGTGAGCAGAAGTAACATTTATGAAGGGATTCAGGGAAACACCGGCAGGCCGGACTTGAGTCCTGGAGATGGGAAGTACAGTGTCTGCGCTCTGAAGGAGGGTGTTAATGTTACAGTTTTATGGCACAGTGTAAGCACCTCTGGCAAGATAGTGATCGTGAATGATGATAAGTTTTCTTTTCGGGCCACCCTGCCTTGGAATCGGCACGTGTGTTAATATATAAAAGAAAAATAATAATAATACTGTGGAACTTCAGTTTTCATCTTTAATTCATTCGAAAATCTGACGAAAACTAATTCAACAAAAACTGAAACAATATTTTCCACCAAGAAATAATGTATATCAGTATCCATTCCAGACACCAAAAAGTATTAACAAAAAATACATTTTATATAGAATAACTATAATTTTACCATGAAAACAATGATAAATAAATATATAAAGGACTAATGAAATGGATAAATGAACATTTAACATAACTTTTACCTTTATTGAAGACTCTTGTTAACGTATGGAAGGCAGCGAGGAGGGGAGGAGAGGTTATTGTTGGAAGGAATCCCCCTTCCTTAAAAAAGGACTTTTCAGGTATCAAGTCCCTATCCAGGGTTACTTCCTTCTTTGTCTTTTACTGGCACTAGGATCAGCTTGAGTCACTGGACCCTTGTCACACAAAAATCTGTCCAAGAGGTCTGTTTCTGGCTTCTCTTTCATGTTTCTTACCTTCTTTATCAAAGGGCTGGCACTCAAGAACTTTCTTTGGCCCCCAAGGTGGCTCATTTTAAGTCGCACTATATAAACAAATACAAAAACAATGGATTGTTACAAAATGTTTAGTGAAAGTGCAGGGTAATGTTCACTCGATGAAGCAAAGACAGACTGACTCCAGAAGATGTCGTTCAATGTTTGTGGGCGCGGGCGGGCGGGCACGTTCGGTGGGTATTAGGACTTTCAAAACAAGGGAAAAAATGCCGATGGTGACACTCTTCCAAGTCGCTGAGTACAGTGGACCCCGGTTTCCACGTGCTGCTCCAAGCTCGAACAATTATGTAAGTGTATTTTTGTAAGTACTTTATAGAAGAATTGTATTTTGGGGGTCTGAAAGGACTAATCTAATTTACATTATTCCTTATAGGAACAAATTCATTTGGTAATGGCATGAACAGCATTCTGGGCAATTAATTATGTAAACCGGGGATCCACTGTGCTCCTCACTTCAGAATATTGCTCAGTGCTGATGACCCTGTTCAAAGCAGGAGAAATGTCAGAGCTGGAACAAACACAGAGATCGTTTACGGCTCACACTGAGCCAAGTGAAACATCTAAATTATTAGGACGCCTTTAAGTGCGAACATGTATCATTGGAAGGAGGAGAGAGATACTGTACGTACATGATAATATATACAATGGACCCGAGTAGCAGAAACACCCCGGAAATGTAAATGCAAATTATGTAAGTATAATATTGTAAGTGCTTTTGTAAGTGTATTTTTGGGGTCTGAAATGGACCTACTTGACATTATTTCTTAAGGAGTAGAATTCGTTTGGTAATGGCACTTGAGCAGGCTTCTGGAATGAATTTTGCTGCTCGTGCCTCGCAGTCCACTGTACCTGGAAAGTACTCGAGGGCCTGGTCCCAAATCTCGCGCACTGCCGTAACAACATACTGGGTGAGGAGTATGTTAGGAAGTGTAAAAATAAACCCAGGTGAGGGCAGGGGTGCAGGTAAGGACAATAAGGTACTGTATCAACATCCGATTTAGACTGTTCAAACATCTTACAGTATAGAGCCACGGTTGGGAAGTGTGAAGGCTGATTCCAAGAGGAAACTGGAAGAAGTATCTTCTAGGTGCCGGATCAGCAGGCTGTGACGGATATGTAGGGCAGCGGGCCTCCAGCTGGCAAGCAACCCTGGTTAGCCAGGCAAAGCACCAGGCGAGCCTGGCCCATACCCGGGCTCAGAGAGTAGAAACGGCGGATGAAAACCAAGGTGATAGCGAAAACTGGAATGACAATTTGACAAAAAAGTCGTGAAAACTGGTCGATAAAAAACAGGGCAAACAAAAACTGAGGTTCACTGTAATAATAATAATAATAATAATAATAATAATAATATCTATATTTACTACAAGTATGTAAATCCTATGGAGAGGGAGCATGGACACTGGGAATTGATCCCGCAGTTACTAAAAACCTTGAACTATAGCCTTCCACAAAGGCGGCAGTAAAGCAATAACCAAAGAACTACAGACCAATAGCGCTAACGTCCCATATCATAAAAAATCTTTGAAAGGGTTCAAACAAGATCGCCCTCATCTTGATACCCATCATTCACTGGGGCAGCATGGGTTTAGAGCAGGCCGCTCCTGTCTGTCCCAACTGTTGTGGACCATACGACAAGGTCCTGGATGCTCTAGAGAAACAGAATGCCCAGATGTTATATGCACAGACTGCAAAAAGCCTTTGACAAGTGTGACCATGGGTTAATAGCACACAAAAATGCGTGATAAAGGAATAACAGGAAAAGTTGGTAGATGGATCTATAATTTCCTAACATTGAACACAAGAGTAGTAGTCAACAGAGTAAGTCTGGGGAGACGCTACTGTAGCTCTGTTCACAAGAGCCACAGTGTTGCTCCCATCCTGTTCCTCATCCTCATATCGGACATAGACAGGGATATAAGCCACAGTGTTGTGTCTTCCTTTGCAGATGACACCCAAATCTGTATGACAGTGTCCACCGTTGAAGACACTGCAGACTCAAACAGACATAAACCAAATCTTTAAATGGGCTGCAGAAAACAATATGAAGTTCAATGATGAGAAATTTCAATTACTTAGATACGGAGCGTGAAGAAATTAAAATCTCATCGGAGTACAAACTAATTCCAACCACGCAATGGAAGCGAAAAACTAATGTCAAAGACCTGGAGTGATCATGTCAGGATCTCACCTTCAAGGACCATAACACCGTAGCAATTGCATCTGCTAGAAAAATGACAGGATGGAAATGAGAACCTTCCAAAACCAGGGATGCTAAGCCCATGTTGACACTTTACAGATTGCTTGTTCTATCTAGGCTGGAATATTTAACTTGCTTTTGCAACTGCACCTTTCAGTAGGTGAAATTGCTGACCTTGAAAATGTGCAGAAAGTATCTGACACGCATAACTGCGATAAACCACATAATTACTGGGAACGCCTTGAAGTTCCTAAGCCTGTACTCTCTAGAACACAGTAAGGAAGAGATACATTATATATACACATGGAAAATTCTTGAGGGATTAGTACCAAACTTACTGCAGAAAATCACTCCCTCACCAAAGCAAAAAGACTCAGCAGGCGTGCCAACATCCCCCAATGAAGAGCAGGGGTGCCACTAGCACGTTGAGGGACAGCACAATAAGTGTCAGGGGCCCAATTGTTCAACTACTGCCTCAGCGCTACATCAGGGGATTACCAGCAAACCCCTGGCTGTCTTGAACAGGCACTGGACAGGCACCCCTAAAGTCGGTACCTGACCAGCCAGGCCTTAGTGCGTACGTTGGACTGCGTGCGGCCAGCAGTAACAGCCTGGTTGATCAGGCTCTAGTCCCAAACATGATGCCTGGTCTGGGCCGAGACCGCAGGGCGTTGACCCCTGGAATTCTCTCAGGTACAAGGTATACAGATATCGGTGGCATACTACTACAGTGGACCCCGGAGTTCGTTGGCATGTCGAGTTCGTGAAAATCGGAGTTCGTGATATTTTTCGGAAAATATTGGTTGGGTAAATGGATCAGCTCGGAGTTTGTGATTCGTCCTGGACGTGCTAGCATGACCTGGCGGGCCTGACACTCCATTGAGAGTCAGTGTGCATTGTTTACCGGTGAGTGAAGTGCCGCCACGCGATTCATACCATACATTTTGTGTTATTCCATTGTTTTAGTCTTTTGGCAACAGCTAAATAAGCCACCAAGGGCTAAGAAAGCTCTAATACCCAGCCCTTTGGTAAAGGGCTGAGAGGAAAGAATTAAGTGATTTAGTGATTCTGATATGTTATGATATTAAAACACAGAAGTTGATAAAGGCTATATGGCTTAAGTAAGTAAAGTGTAGTATTAACGATTAACAAGTAAGTTAAGCGATTAAGCAGTAGAAAAATAGCGACCACGAAACAACTCACTCCAATGTTGGAGTTATATAAGGCATTGTGCTTGCGTGTGTCTGGTGACCATCTTTAAGGCATATCTTTCAGTGGCCCTTATACATGCAACATGAAACACCACAACACCAGTCCTCACATTAAGTAATGATATTTTATTCATTCCTAGAGTATGTCATGTTTCTATGTTATTAATATTGTTTATTATGTCATATTAGATGAATTATTTTTAGTAATGCGCATCGGACGATTCCCAAAAAGGCAGGGTGGCCCGAAAAAGAAAACTTTCATCATCATTCCTCCATCACTCTCTTGCCAGGCGGTGCATTACGCTACAGTTACTCGACTTCTAGCATTAACGCCTCCTTCAAGTGCAGACACTGTACTTCCCATCTCAGGACTCAAGTCCGGCCTGCCGGTTTCCCTGAATCTCTTCATAAATGTTACTTTCTCACCTCCAACAGCACGTCAGTAATTAAAGCCATTTGTCTCCATTCACTCCTATCCATCCTAGCTCACACATGCTTGCTGGAAATTCAAGCCCTCGCACACAAAACCTCCTTTACCCCCTCCTCCAGCCTTTCCTGGGCAGAGCCTACCCTGCCTTCCTCCACTACAGATTTATACGCTCTCGAAGTCATTCTGTCTCGTTCCATTCTCTCTACATGTCCAGAACCACCTCAACAACCCCTCCCTCAGCTCTCTGGATAATAGTTTTGGTAATCCCTTTCCTCCTCTAATTTCCAAACTCTGAATTCTCTGCATTATATTCCACCATACACAGTGACCTCAGACATGTAATCTCTACTGCCTCCAGCCTTCTCTCGTTGCAGCATTGATCACCATGCTTCTGCCCATGCCAGAAGTGTTGGTATAACTATACTCTCATACATTCCCCTCTTACTTCATGGACAAGTTCTTTGTCTCCACAAACTCAGTGCACCACACTCACCCTTTTCCCCTCATCAATTCATAGACCCCATCTGCACAGCTTTATGTGCACTCCAAATATCTGAATACATTCACCTCCCTCATCTTTCTCTCCCTCCAATCTGATATCCAATCTTTCATCACCAATCTTTTTGTTATCCTCATCACCTTACTCTTTCCTATATTCACTTTCCAATTTTTCTTCTTTTACACACCCTACAAATTCATCCACCAACTGCAACTTCTCTTCAGAATCTCCCAAAAGCACAGTGTCATCAGCAAAAAGCAACTGTGACAACTCCCACTTTGTATTTGATTCTTTATCTTTTAACCCACCTCTTGCCAAGACCTCATTCACCCTTCTCTTACAACCCCATCTATAAATATATTATTGAACAACCATCAGTGACATCACACATCCTTGTCTGGAGGCCACTTTTGCACAGGAAATAGTCTCCTCCTACACACTCTAACCTGAGCCTCACTATCCTCATAAAAACTCTTCACTCCTATTCCATACACCTGCAACATCTGCCATTGCCCCCTATCCACCCTATCATACGCCTTTTAAATCCATAAATGCCACAAAACATCTTTACCCATATCCAAATACTGTTCACCTATATGTTTCACTGTAAACACTTGGTCTACACCCCCTACCTTTCCTAAAGCCCCCTTGTTCATCTGCTATCCCGCTTTTTGTCTTACTCTTAATTCTTTCAATAATAACTCTACCATAACTTTACCAGGGGACACTCAACAGACTTATTTCCCCCATAATTTTTACTCTCTTTTGTCCCCCTTTATACAAAGGGGGCAATACACCTCTCTGCCAATCCCCATTACCTTTCCCTCTTCCATACATTTATTAAATAAAACCAAAACCCCCCCAAAAAATATATCCCAAACCCGCTTTTAACATTTCTATCTTTATCCCATCAATCCCCCTGCCTTTCCCCCCTTTTTATTTTTCCCACTGCCCCAGAACTTTCCCCACTCCTTTGGTTTTCCCACCCCTAAAGATGTTATTCCTCCTTGCCCCATACACAAAAACACAGCTTCCCTGTCTTCATCAACATTTAACAACCCCTCAAAATATTCCCCCCATCTTCCCGTTTCCCTAATCTTCCCTTTAATAACTCTCCTCTCCTTTTTTTAATTCCCAAACCCCTTTTTTTCCCAAACTTCCTCAACTTATTAATCTCACTCCCAAAATTTTTTTTTTATTTTCAACAAAAATTTTTGATAACATCTCACCCACCCCCTTCTCTTTTTTTTGTTAAACCTTTAAACCCCTCTTTTTTCCCCTTTTCCTTCCCCCCTTATTTTCCCTTTGTCCCCATTGCTTTTTTCCCCTTACTAAAAACCTTTTAAAAATATTCCCAATTCCCCTTTGGCCCCCTCCCCTTTAAACAAACTTTTCCCGAACACTCAACTTTTTTTTAAAAAACCCCTACATTTTTCCCCAAACCCACCCCTTTATTTCCCCTACCTCCAAAATTTTTATACTTATTTTCCTCTTTTTTTAAAA
>WNWK01032303.1:0-21998 GCA_009830355.1 Cherax destructor
TGCCTACCCCTTCACGCCCCCGCCCAGCGCCCAGGCACCCCAGCGGTAACTTGGTTCTTTCACTAATGTTAAGCCAACAGCAACACAGCAATGATATCTATTCATATTGGAAAGTTTAAATTAATTTGGGGAAAATCCAAATTTTCCACAGACTGACTGACTGACATGACTGACTGACTGACTGACTGACTGTTACTGACTGACTGACTTGATATGAATGACTTGACTGACGAATGACTGACTTGACTGACTTACTGAATGACTTGATGATTACTGAATGACTTGACTGACTTACTGAATGACTTGACTGACTTACGAATGACTTGACTGACTTACTGAATGACTTGACTGACTTACTGAATGACTTGACTGACTTCGAATGACTTGACTGACTTACTGAATGACTTGACTGACTTACTGAATGACTTGACTGACTTACTGAATGACTTGACTGACTTACTGAATGACTTGACTGACTTACTGAATGACTTGACTGACTTACTGAATGACTTGACTGACTTACTGAATGACTTGACTGACTGAATGACTGACTTGACTGACTTACTGAATGACTTGACTGACTTACTGAATGACTTGACTGACTTACTGAATGACTTGACTGACTTACTGAATGACTTGACTGACTTACTGAATGACTTGACTGACTTACTGAATGACTTGACTGACTTACTGAATGACTTGACTGACTTACTGAATGACTTGACTGACTTACTGAATGACTTGACTGACTTACTGAATGACTTGACTGACTTACTGAATGACTTGACTGACTTACTGAATGACTTGACTGACTTACTGAATGACTTGACTGACTTACTGAATGACTTGACTGACTTACTGAATGGCTTGACTGACTTACTGAATGGCTTGACTGACTTACTGAATGGCTTGACTGACTTACTGAATGGCTTGACTGACTTACTGAATGACTGACTGACTGACTTACTGACTGACTGACTTAAAGTTAGACACTCAGTTCAACCATCGACTTCAGTTCCAGAACCTTTACTATCCACCTCAGCCCAGTAGGGCCACAGCATAACTCTCCACTCTCTTCACAATCATCCACAAACACCAGCACCCACAATTTAAGGTAAATACTATTATTTCTATTACATTTGTAGTCTTAAGCAGTAAAAACGACATAATACATCACGATAATGAACTACAATTACATATTCACTTTTATTTTTGTAAGATCTGTTGGTCTAAAAAAAACTTGTTTGGCTTTTTGGGGACTCCCAGGACCTAACCCTATTTTTCCTATAAGTTATTTTAATTATTTAACACGAAATTATCTAACACGACTTTTTCAGGAACGTAACTATCGTGCTAAATGACGTTCTACTGTATATCTGGTATCTTATTTTCATTAATTAGATATCTTGACATGTCACATAGGTTATTATACTATCTATCTCTGTATTCCTCAATAAGTGGACAACTAAGCACATAGTGTTCAAGACAGTGACCATATGCCTGATCACATAATTTGCATTTACATAGTTTGATCATCATCTGTGTGTCTCCCAAACTGCCAGAAGTACTTGTAGCCAAGCTTAAGCCTGGCCACTACAACATCAGTCAGTCTGTTCACATTGCAAGATGCTCCATTAACATACTTATCTATGTTCATGTTATCATAGTGGGTTATAGATCTACTCAGGCTTCTAACTGCATTCCTAAAGCAATCATTTTCATTATTTACTTCTCTCCTAATATTATTCCTAATGCTAGACACAGATATACCAAAGTTATATTCTACATTCTCCTTATGGGTACTCTTCTTGTCTAACATATCAACTTTATCATGAAGGAGTAATCCAATGTGTGATGGGATCCACAGCAATTGTACATTAATTCCTTTGTCCCGGATTTTTGAGTATCTATACCTGGCTTCTCCAATGAGCATGTTGTTGGAGTCATTATATGAGTCAAGAGCCTTCAGTGATGACATAGAATCAGTAATGATGATAGAGTCAAGCTCAGTGTCATAAGTTAGCTTTAGTGCCATTAGGATTGCAAACAATTCAGTTTGCAGTGTAGACGCCCAGTTGTTAATTCTTCTGCTTAGTTCAACAAATTTATTATCGTTCTTAACTAGGGAGGTGGCAACAAGAGCAGATGCAGCCCTGCCAGAAGACTCCTGTTTAGATCCATCAGTGTATACAACTTGTGATAACTTATTACTACCAGCTAGAGAAATTTTCTGAGCAGTTGAAAAAATTTAAGAAGATTACTACAATGAGCTTCTTAAGGGACTTGCAGGTATGTGATATTAAATGAACACATCTTCCATGAGGGGTGAAATGCCTGCTGTCTACAGTGATACAGCTGCAGGTATAAACATCAATTGAGTTTTCAGATCCATTTAGATCTGTGTATTTACTTTTAACTTTAGTGATTCGTACAGTGTCTGGTTCATTTCTTAACATCTAATCCGTACAGGTTAATCTCAACAATCCATCACTGATACTAGAAATACCAAGCTCCTTCTCATATTAAGAACCTTGTAGTTTTGGACAGCCAAGAATAATCTTGAGAGCTCATTTCATAATCATCGGAGAGAACTTTCTAGGAATGCAACATATAGCAGCATAATCAATTAAGACCTAACATAGCTATGTACATCATTCTCACGATTCCACATTAGCACCATAGTTAGGATGTAGCCACAACAGCTAAGAGCATTTAGTATCTTTTGCATTTATTTAGTTGTGATATAGTGGATTTGTTAAAGGTACATCTTCACCAAGATATCTGGTAAGTTTTAACGACTAGTTCACCCTGCAATAGATGGTGGGGATGTCGCTGTTGTTAATATCTTTTGTTTTAGAAGAAGATATATGAGGCCTAGTCGAGCAAATGTTGAACTTCATTAAGAATGGTACTATCTTCTTATGTCCTGTTATGATCATGATATCATCAGCATAGCTACAGCAATTAGTGAGGCCAGAGCATTTAGAGAGCATTAATCAGAGGGTACTAGGACATTTCTTTAGACTCACTCTAAAGCCTGTAGAGGACAGAGATACTTTATTTGAAGTATCCTATTATCCAGCAGAGTAGACTACCACAATATTCATTTTGGCTAGTTCATGTAGTATAACAGTTCTGTTCGTGAATCAAATGCAGATTTAGATCAGAAATGTTAACTAGTAGTGTGTGTGCAGTGAGAAAGGTGGAAATACAGTTCTGCCACTTTACCTTTCATGAACCATAGAGGGAGGGAAAGTTGATGTCTGATTCTGTGGTACAGTCTGTTGTATCATTCTTCAAAGTTTACAAAGCTAACTAGTTTAAGAGATCGCTAAATGTATCAGGCTTAGGCTTAGGATAGCACAATAGACATTGGTCCAGGAAGTAGGAAGAATCCTCAACGTAACTAGTATTATACAGTGCCAAAAAGGATTATCAGCACGTGCTTAGAGTCTGAGAATATATAGTCATACCATTTCCAGGAGCATTGATCGACTTTAGTTAATGCATTCATCTAATTATACTCAGTGAAAGGCAATCACTATCAATATTTTGCTCTAAAATTAATCAGTCAACATCTTCAGGCATCTCTAAGTTTTTCATATGAGATGGAAGGTTTTCATGCTGGATGTTTTGGAACAGTCATTTATGAGTCATCTGCTTTTCAGTGGAAAGGATGCAACATTGCCAGTCTTTTTCCTGGTTATTTTATTATACCTTCCGCCAAACTTAAAGGAGACCTATTTAATCCACTAACGATGTTCCATTCCTGTGCCTAAGTTCTTGCTTTCTATTCTTGAATTTGTTAGTAGCTTGAACGTTGAGAAGTCTGGGTTCTAAGCATTCATGGTATGCTTTACCAATCCTCCTAGCTGCATGTGTTAGATTGCATAGCTGTGGGTCATTATAGTATTTACTGTATTTATTGTCATTTATAGTAAGGTTTATGTTTTCTTTTCCGCCCACTTGATCTGTAGTACAGTCTCAATAGTGGTAACTAGATCATCATTGAATTTTTGGGCAATGGGCTCATAGTTCTTATACTCATTGATCCAGGTTTAAGTATTCTGTGTTCTTGGTGAGAATAAGTTTCCTCCTTCTGATTTAGCTCCTTGATTGCTAGAGATATGATCAAGATTGCAGGGAATCTTGGGAAGTGATGATAGAAGATCATCAACTATGACAGAGTTATGCATCATATATGATGTATTAAATCCAAGGCACAGATCTAGTATGCCACCACATATGTGAGTAGGCTCAGTAGTGCCCACAATTCGAACATTATCATGATCATTTAGAAATTTCACTAGTTTAGTTCCATTGGTGTTTGTTATAGACCCACCAATATTCTTATGCCTGGCATTAACCCTTAAACGGTCCAAACGTATATATACGTTCTTACCGCTACTGCCCCAAACGTATATTTACATTTTATTTTTCATGCCTCCAAATTTGGCATGATTGGCCTGAGATGCCTGGTCAGCATAGAATGGGTCCTAACACTCGGTGTGTGCCATATTAAAAAATCTGGGACCACTTAGTACCTTGTGGGAGCACCAGTTAAATTGAGCGCCAGCTAGAGCAAACACCAAGGATTCACTGATGTCATGTCATATTAACACTCCCCTTTTAAGTGGAAAGTGATGTCGGCAGGCTGGCAGGCCAGCTGGTTGGCTGGCTGGCCAGCTGGTTGGCTGGCTGGCCACCTGGCCACCTGGCTGCCAGCAGCTGGCTTGCCAGCTGGGTACCTGATTGGCTGTCTCTGTATCCGTCTGTCTGTCTGTATTTATCTGTCTCTGTGTCTCTATCTGTCTCTATCTCACAGGAACACATACGTAAATACAATTATACCTAGTGTAAATTACCTAGGATAACTCAAAAAATCAAGACAAAGTGTTAACTGTGCTTGTGATCTGCGTAATACCATTTGGTTCATGAGCTACTCTCTGAGACAAGCAGACAGAAAGGAGACGACACACAGACAGACAGAAAGACAGACACACAGACAGACAAGTTTGAGTAACAAATAAAGCGAAGCAGTGTAAGCTCATCAAATGTCATCACTGTAATTAATGGACTGATAAAAAGCGATAAGACCACCCTCACCCTCGTCAAATGTCACCAGTCATCATTAGTGGAGATCAGATGAGATAAGGCAGTGACATATATCTTACATAATACTTAGGGGGGAAATTTATTATAATGATTATTATTATTATTATTATTATTATTCACTATCATTATTATTATTATTATTATTATTATGCACTATCATTATTATTATTATTTGAGTACAATTCCAGTACCTAATATTACTGTCAGAACACAGATTGGCTATGAAATCACAAGAACTACTGTAAATTGTAATTATCAGAACATAAAAATTATATAAAATAATAAAAAAACGAGAAAAAAAAGGTATATCGGCAATGATTCTGCAAGCAGCAGGACTCCTGTTGCTGTCAGGTGAGCATCCAGTGCCAACTTCTCCGCCTCATATCTCGGTAACTACTAACCCTAGATTTTTTTTTTTATCCTACAACACTTAAAAAAATGTGCTCTTCATTTCTATATAAAAAAAAAATTCAAAATATTTGGGGCAGTAGCGGTAAGAACGTATACTGTATATAAGTTTGGACCGTTTAAGGGTTAAAGTCTCCAAGAATGAGGGTAGGTTCACTATTGATGCTATCTGGTAAAACATCAGGTCGAAGCTGGTTCACTGGGTATAAAGATTAAAAATGTTTATGGAAAAATCGCCTGCGTATACTCTGACACCATGATACTGCATGTTTTCTTGACTCTGCAGGGCAAGGAGTGAATGTGGCAAGTTCTTTCTGACATACATCACACAACAGTTGGTTGACCTTAAGTTATAAGCTGCATATCCAGGCAACTTTGGTGGTGGTGCTCCATCTTTCAGTCTACATTCCTGCAAACAGATGACATCAAAATTCTTGGTTGCACTAATATGATGTAAGTCAGGCAACGCTTCCTGATGGAAGCAATGTTCCATGAAAAGATTTGTAATCTATCCATTGTAGCGAGTTATTACAATCTCTTGCTCATAAGATGGTAAGACTATTATGCTTTGCCTACAGTGTGCAGAAACTTAAGAGCAAATAGCATAGTTTGTACGTGTTTATCTTCAGAACCTTTTACTCTAAGCATTTTTCGGCATATAGGCAGCCAGTTCCAAGGCAAGTTTTGAAGCCAAGAGTCTTGGGCTTCTTTCTTACAAATTGCTTGAAACTGAACCGAGATTGTTAATGACTTTTGACATCATCAACGTACTCAGGAGCATCATCTTGACTACATATATTTATTAAACTTTTCAGCATCTGTTCAAGATGCTCAATTTTTTTCTGTAAGTTTGTTATAATTTGAGGAAGGTCAGGCAAATCCAATGCCTCTCCAGAGGAAGGCATTTCTGAGTTAGTTCCCTCTTCAACACCCATCACCCCAACAGGCACCTTGGTCAAATTAGCGTTCTCTGATGGTGCATGTGGCATGACTGCCTCATCATTCATTGCAGGCAGGTCCCGTGCATCTAACTCATCTTCAGCTTCCAGGGAGGCCACATGTGTGGTGTCCGTCTGACTGTTGTAGATGTGTGTAATGGGAACAGTGACATGCTCATCCCCAAATTCAGGTGTAGGCACAGCTATGGGCAGTGGCAGATCAGTAGTTCCACATGTGCTAGCAGGGATGGCTAGCTCCTCCACAACTGGTGTGTGTGATGGCAATCTGGTATCACCAGAATCATTTGCAGGGAGGTTGGGCTCATCCGCACTTTTCCGAGGTTCAGTTTCAGATCTGGTTGTGGTAGGCTGGATGGCCTCGTCCTCAATTGCCACTAAAGGACTGTTGTCAGGTTTATGTTGAAGGCTGTTTGGGTTCCGACTGCAGTCCTTATGGGAAACTGTAACCCCAACTTCTTTAAAGTTAATACATTTAAATTTTTGGCTGTCAAGGCCTACTGTGCATTCTCTAGTGGAATGTTTCCCAGCACACTTACCACACCAAGAATGTAGTATTCTACAGGCTACTGCAACATGGCCATAGTGCTGGCATTTGTAACACCTATGTTGAGGGGGCAGGTACACTTAGATGGGTAGGAAACGTAGGCCAGGCACCCAGATATTTCGGGTTAGGGGTACAGGGCCTACCCAACTGGCAATAATTTGGGATCTTCCTTTAAGCTTTTTAGGCTTGATGATATGCTCACTTAGAGTCAGATGGGATGGGTCCATGTAGAGAGGGTATCCAAAGATTATGATACTGACCCATTTTTTAAAGTGATGAGTGTCTGATGGAGGGCAGAGCAGCTTAATACCCCCATAAGGTGCATTAAGTAGATCATTGATCAGGTCTTCATTCTTTTCCACAAACACAAAGTTGTCCAAGTTCTTTCTAAAGTGGATCCTTACCTTCGGATGTTCCTTTACTGCTTCCATTAGCCATACACACCTATCCTGCTGCAGGGTGTTGTCAGGGAAGTTCAGCCTAACACATTCTTTCTTTGAAGAAAGGCTTCTTGCACCCTGTGTGCACCAAGGATGTCTAGTTTCACATTGCCTACAAGTCAAGTGAGCCTGATTACGTCGGCACTCTAGCCCTTTCTCACTTTTTCTCCTTTGTTTACTTTTATAGGTCTGGAAGCTATCATCAATTCCATCACCGGCAGAAATATAGTCCTCTATGACAGTTGCCATGTTTGCAAGTGATGATATCTCGTGTAAAACTCACAACGCAAGAATTCCTCGCTTACCTTCCCCTTATGGCTTATGCAAGAGCAAATATTTACTATAATGTCAGAAGTCTAAAAAGGATCATATGACACAAGGGTTCAAGTTCAATGAACACTTCAATTATACCAACATTGTTAATGCCGAATTACAGAAAATATCAACATGGATGACGACAAACAAGCTTACTCTCAATACTGACAAGACCTACTTCATTCAGTTTGGAAACAAAGCCACAAATTTTCCACTTAACATAACGCTCAATGGTTCACCCATCACAAGACTCACAGAGGGAAAATTCCTAGGAATCCACCTTAAATTCCAAACACACATACAACAAATTTCCAAGAAAATCTCAAAGACAGTAGGCATATTATCAAAGATACGCTATTATGTGCCACAATAAGCTCTCCTTGCACTATATCATTCACTTATCTACCCTTATCTCACCTATGGAATCTGTGCATGGGGCTCAACAACATTAAATCACCTTAGACCACTCATAACCCAGCAAAAGGCTGCAGTCAGGATGATAACAAATTCCCACTCTAGACAGCATACTCCACCAATATTCAAAACTCTAAAACTACTCACCGTAGAAAACATTCATACCTATTCATGTGCCTATTACATACATAAAACTCTACATGCTAATATCAACCCTCCGCTCAAAATTCTCCTCAACAACTTTAATAGGTCCCACGACCACAACACAAGACACAGATCAGTTTTTGACATACCCAGAGTCCATACCAACCAATGTAAAAATTCTATGCACATAAAGGGCCCCAGAATCTGTAATTCATTACCAGTAAATATTAAGTTAACCTTGTCTGAAAATCAATTTAAGACTCTTCTCAAAAATCACCTACTCACCCTAAACTAAATACTCATACTGTAAACTACTTTCAAAAATGCTCAATGTTATTTTCCTTAAGATAATCTCAATTTTATATTATCATCCTCCTAAACACTTGTTACAATTTAATATCATCATATTGTCATTTTAACAGTATAATATCATCATATTGTAATTTGAAATAAAATATATAACTAGAATAAACTCAATCAATTTCTCTAGTACGTATTATGTACATAGTCTATAAGTCATTAGATTAAGCTGCCCCTAATGCCATGGCATGCCAGTGGCTCTCCTTGCATTTCAGTTTTATGATTGTAACTACCAATATCTATGTATAAATATTGCTGCACACTAACTGCACCTTATATAATAATAATAATAATAATAATAATAATAATAATAATAATACTTTATTTAGACATGGTACAATGATACATAGTTGGGTAGACATGATACATAGGTATAAATGAGATGTACATGCCAAAAGCCCATAATATGCTGTGCATATTATTTTCACCCCTGCGGGTGAAAATGTGCAGAGAACCTTCACGGCACGCATAACTGCGATAAACCACCTCAATTACGGGAGAGATACATTATTATATACACATGGAAAATTCTCGAGGGATTAGTACCAAACTTGCACACGAGAATCACTCCCTACGAAAGCAAAAGACTCGGCAGGCGATGTAACATCCCCCCAATGAAAAGCAGGGGTGCCACTAGCACGTTGAGGGACAACACAATAAGTGTCAGGAGCCCAAGATTGTTCAACTGCCTCCCAGCATACATCAGGGGGATTACCAACAAACCCCTGGCTGTCTTCAAGCAGGCACTGGACAGGCACCTAAAGTCGGTACCTGACCAGCCAGGCTGTGGTTCGTATGTTAGACTGCGTGCGGCCAGCAGTAACAGCCTGGTTGATCAGGCTCTGGTCCAACATGAGGCCTGGTCACAGACCGGGCCTGAGGGGCATTGACCCCTGGAATTCTCTCCAGGTAAACTCCAGGTAAACTTGCAAAGAAATAAAATTTACTTTACTTTACTTTACTATACCTAACACAGGTTACTACTCCCTTACACACCCCGGCTAAACCTATGGGGGCATACAGATTCGATCCAAAGGAAGGGTAGCCCTAATTCCTTAGATCAAGAGACTTTCAAAAGCACTAAGGCACCCCCTTGAAGGGAATAAATATGATTAAGGGTAAAATTAAATGACTAACTGAAAAATCTGTAATAACCACTAGTGTATTTCTAGAAACACATTCCCTTACAACTAAGTAAACAGATTAAATACTGTATACAGATATGAAAAGGTTAGTCCTGTTACAAAGTATGAAAACTGAAATACTGTATGTGTTAAAGTACAGTACAGTACCGTAGTTGGCATTTGATAAATTTCAATACAGTGGTACCTCTACTTACGAGCAAAATTTGTTCCAGTCGGCTATTCAAGTGCCGATACCGAAGGAATTTTTTCCCATAAGAAATAATGAAAATTAGGGTAATCCATATCAGACCCCTAAAACTACACTTACAAAAGCACCTACAAAAATACACTTAAATAATTGTTCGAGTTGGGAGCTGCTCGTAAGTAGAGGTACCACTGTATAAGTATGCTGAATGTTTGCATATGGTAAGTTGTTTAATGTAATTCATTGAGTAGATTATTGAATGCATTTAATATTTATTCATGACAAGTGTAATTATAAAAAAACATGACAAGTGTAATTATAAATAAACATGACAAGTGTAATTATAAATAAACATGAGAAGAGTAATTATAAATAAACATGACAAGTGTAATTATAAAAAAAAACATGACAAGTGTAATTATAAAAAAAAACATGACAAGTGTACTTATAAATAAACATGACAAGTGTAATTATAAATAAACATGACAAGCATAATTATAAATAAACATGACAAGTGTAATTATAAATAAACATGACAAGTGTAATTATAAATAAACATGACAAGTGTAATTATAAACAAACAGTTGCCACAATTTTATCCAGCTAACACTACAGTGGTCCCTCGACTAGCGGTCATAATCCGTTCCAGGAGCTAGGCCTTAACACGAATTGCTCGTAATTCGAAACCTTATTTCCCATAAGAAATAATGTAGTAAATACAACTAATCCGTTCCACCCAAAAATATTCACAAAAAATACATTTTAATTATAGTTCTACATACACAAAACAACATTATTAACACATATGTAATTATAAATACATACATAATAAATAATAAATACTACAACTTTGGACCCATGGTGACTTATTTCACAGTGACAATCACTGAACCACCAATAAACACAACAAAAGTATTGTGAATGTTTGAAAGAGCGTGCTGGGTAATGTTCTCTCAATGGTAAACAACGCTAGACTGGCATCCTGTGCGGCGAGGCGTCAGGCGGACAGGTCTGGTATGGACCGCTACACGAGGGAATGGCCTCTACACGAGGGAAATATTTTTCGGTCAATGTTTCCCTCGTGAAGAGGCCATTCCCTCATGTAGCGGTCCGTACCAGACCTGTCCACATGCCCACGCTTGCGCGCCTCGCCATGCAGGACGCCAGTCTAGCGTTGTTTACCATTGAGAGAACATTACCCAGTGCGCTCTTTCAAACATTCACAATACTTTTGTTGTGTTTATTGGTGGTTCAGTGATTGTCACTGTGAAATAAGTCACCAAGGGTCCAAAGAAGCTTCCTAGTGGCACCCCTGTGGTAAAGAGAGTGAGAAACACCATCGAAGTCAAGAAGGAGATTGTAGAAAAATATGAGAGTGGTGTACGTGTGAGTGAGCTTGCCAGGATGTACAACAAAAACACATCTACTATCACCTCTATCCTGGCAAAGAGAAATGAAATCAAGGAAGCTAATGTTGCAAAAGGGGTTGATATGTTAACGAAAAATAGATCGAAAACAGTGGATGAGGTTGAGAAGTTGTTGGCGGTATGGATCAATGAAAAACAGATAGCGGGTGATAGTATTTCCACGGCGATAATTTGTGAAAAGGCAAGGCAGTTGCACGAAGATCTTGTCAAGACAATGCCTGCAACCAGTGCTGAGGTGAGTGATTGTAAAGCCAGCAAAGGCTGGTTTGAGAGGTTTAAGAAATGTATAGGCATACACAGTGTTGTGAGGCATGGTGAAGCAGCCAGCTCAGACAAAAGTGCAGCTGAAAAATTTGTGCGGGAATTCCAGGGGTTCGTAGACACTGAAAAATTTGAACCCCAACAATTGTTTAATTGTGATGAAACAGGCCTGTTTTGGAAGAAAATGCCAAACAGGACCTTCATTACTCAGGAGGAAAAGGCACTGCCAGGACACAAGCCTATGAAAGACAGGCTAACTCTCATGTTGTGTGGTAATGCTAGTGGTGATTGTAAAGTGAAACCTTTACTGGTGTATAATGCAGAAAATCCCAGAGCCTTCAAGAAACACAGTGTTAACAAGAATAAATTGTGTGTCTTGTGGAAGGCTAACACCAAGGCATGGGTCACTAGGGAAATTTTCGTGGAATGGTTCACTGGAGTGTTTGGCCCTAGTGTGAAGAAATACCTCCTGGAAAAGAAATTGCCACTCAAGTGCCTCCTGCTACTGGACAATGCTCCTGCTCATCCTCACAACTTGAAAGACTATTTGTCTGAGGACCTCAGTTTCATCACAGTGAAGTTCTTGCCTCCTAACACCACTCCTCTCATCCAGCCCATGGACGAGCAGGTCATTTCTAACTTCAAAAAACTCTACACAAAAGCAGTGTTTGAAAAGTGCTTTCAAGTGACCTCGGACACTCAGTTGACCCTAAAAAAGTTCTGGAAAGATCACTTCAATATCGTCCATTGCATAGGCCTTATAGGTAAGGCTTGGGAGGGAGTGACTTCCAGGACTTTGAACTCTGCTTGGAGACCATTGTGGCCAGGTTGTGTCCAACAGAGGGATTTTGAAGGATTTGAGGCTGACCCTGACAACCCTGTGCCTGTTGTGGACTCTATTGTGGAATTGGGCAAGCCCATGGGGTTGGAGGTGAGTGGTGAGGATGTGGAAGAGTTGGTGGAGGGGCACAGGGTAGACCTAACCACTGAAGAGCTGAAAGAGCTTCATCAGGAACAGCAACAGACGACATTTAACCCTTTGAGGGTCGAGAGGCCCTCTCCCAAACTTGTTCTCTGGGTCGAAAAATTTTCAGAAAAAAATAAATTATTTTTTCTTATGAAATGATAGAGAATATTTTTCCGATCAGAACGCCACAAAAATTATGAAATTTGATGGAAAACTAACAGAGTTATGCTCTCGTGAAGTTAGCGGTATCGATGACATTTACGCATCGGCGATTTCGCCCAATTTGAGCCCTATTTTCGGCAAATTTCAATGTTTCAGTCTACTAAAATTATAGCTATTTCGCTAGAACTCCATTTCTTCTATCGATTGAGTACAAGAAACTGCCTATTTACCAATTGCAACTACCCAAAATAGTGGTCAGAAAATGGCAATTTGGCCAATTTCACACAAATTTCAAACGATGCCAATTTCAAAATAGGGTCCAGAATAAACAAAGCAGACACTCCTGGCACTAAAATAACATCTTCTCTGTTCATTAGTCACGTCTTCAGGCCCCTCTTACATTACTTTTGCTTTACATTTTGAATTTTTATTCTCACAAAAAATAGACGATTTACTGTTATGTATACAACTGCATCATTGTAAAAATGGTATAAATAATATCAGCGCACTTGTGCAAGAATATTAGACTCACCAGTTGATGTGTATTGGACACATGATGTGATTTGTTTACTCTTGAACATCGGCAAAAAACGAACATTTTCGCTAATTTGAGCTCAATTTCAAGGTACTTGTCATTGTCAAACCAATCAAAATCATCTCTATTTCTGTAATATATCTTCCATTCTATCAAATGAGACTAAGAAAACGAGAATACATCAATAAATACCATACGAAAATAGACTGCAAAGTCGTTGTTTTAAACAAAAGAAACGGTCAGAGTTTTTTTTTCTCATTATGCAGTGTGTGCTGCAGGATTTTTTTTATACTGCAAACACTGACCACACAAATCCATTCTTTCATATGTAGGCCTCCCAGCCGTTTCCCACTTAATTTGAGGCTGCTAGAATTTACGCATACTAGTACGGCACCGACCCCAGCTCGTAAAACGTACTAGTACGGCACCAACCCCGAAAGGGTTAATAATGTTAACCAAGGGGTCCACTGTACATAAAACACAATTATCAAACACTATTACCATAAGTAATGGAGCAGTGATACTCAATCTTCAACTGTTACTACTGTACCAAAAAAAAAAATTGCATGTTATTTTATTCCATCCAAGATCATCATCAAGCATAAATGAGATAGAAAAATTGAGAAAGTGAGAAGAGATATCAGGTTCGAGAGATCTGACCTTTCTTCTGATTTTCAGTGTGCTGCTCCTCACTTGTGACTTGACAGGCATTCAAAACTAATGAAAACAATGCTACATTGTTAACTTGCTGTGAAATAACATTACTACAGTATAAACTAACCTGTCTTCTGAATCACTATCTGATGAAGAGAGTATGTGAATAGGAACTGCCATATTACTTTTGATTTACACAGCAGCCATTAGCAGTATGTACATCTATTATCTGTAAAATAAAAAAAAATGTACAGGATAACCTACTACGTACATACAATGTCAAATACTATATATCATATCAGGATCCTAAGCTCTACAACTACAGTCTGCATAATAGATGTAGGTATTAGGTATTACTGCTGTATTAAAATTGTGCTAGTGCAATAAATCATGGAACACTCCTAACACAAGTACATACCATCCGACTTACGACCTGCTCGACATACGACCACTCGTACTTACGACAGCATATGCAGCATATACAGTAGTAAAATATGTATTTAGTAAAAAGTAACATACGTCCAGCAGCATATAAAGTGGACCCCAGGAAATCGAACATTCTTCGTTCCAGAATGCTGTTCAAGTGCTGCTACCGAACGAATTTATTCCCATAAGGAATAATGTAAATTAGATTAGTCCATTTCAGACCCCCAAAAATACACTTACAAAAGCACTTACAATAATAAACTTATATAATAGGTCGAGTTGGGAGGTGTTCGATTTCCGGGGGTCCACTGTACAGTAATAAAATATTTAGTAAAAAGTAACATACGATACTATGTAGGTACTTTATATAGCAAAGATTTGACATTATGCCCTACCCAGTATGTCGTCAATTTTCTAAAGTTCGACTTGCGTCCATTTTGACTTACGACCGGCTGGTCGCAACCAAGCTCGGTCGTAAGTCGGATGGTACTTGTACATACGTAAATAGTAAGTACAGTGGACTCTCGGTTAACGAACACCCCGGAAATCGTGCAAGTACGTATGTAAGTATAATATTGTAAGTGCTTGTGGAAGTGTATTTTTGGGGGTCTAAAATAGACTAACGTACATGAAATTATTTCTTAAGGACGTAAATTCGTTCGGTAATGTCACTTGAGCAGGCTTCTGCAATGAATTTTTTTTGTTAACCGAGGGTCCACTGTATTAGAAATTGTTTCTTCCTAGCTCAAAATTTTAAAGATTCTTCTTCTTTCAACAAACCACCTGTATCCCACCGAGACAGGGTGGCCCAAAAAGAGAAATTAAAGTTTCTCTTTTAAACTTTAGTAATGTATACAGGAGAAGGGGTTACTAGCCCCTTGCTCCTGGGATTTTAGTCTCCTCTTACGACATGCATAGCTTATGGAGGAAGAATTCTGTTCCACTTTCCCATGGAGACAAGAGGGAATAAACAAAAACAAGAACGAGTAAGAAAATATAAGAAAACCCAGAGGGGTGTGCATATACTATATATGCTTGTACAGTGGACCCCCGCATTACGTCATTATTTCGTTTCAGAATGCTGTTCAAGTGCCATTACCGAACGAATTTGTTCCCATAAGGAATAATGTAAATTAGATTAGTCCTTTTAGACCCCCAAAAATACACTTACAAAAGCACTTACAAAAATACACTTACATAATTGTTCGAGTTTGGAGCATAACGTATACTGGGGGTCCACTGTACATGCATGTGTAATGTGACCTAAGTGTAAGGAGAAGTAGCAAGTCAGCTGAAATCTTGCATGTTTATGAGAGAAAAAAAGACACCAGCAATCCTATCACGTAAAACAATTACGGGTCTCCGTTTTACACTCACTTGGCAGGACAGTAGTACCTCCCTGGGTGGTTGCTGTCTACCAACCTACTACCTAGGATTTTAAAGATTATATTATCAAAATTGTATCAACTGAAGTAAATGCACCCACAGTTATTGATTCCAACAACTTTCTCACATTTGAAGTTAAGTTAATTAGTCTATAATTTTAGGCTAAGGACCTACCTACCACTTTGTAAATGGGTATCAAATTTGTCATTTTCCACTTGTCTGTTGAAGAGACTAACTAATGATTTGCTAAGTTACATCCCTTTAGAACCCTTGAAAGCAGCTCAACAGTGACTTGTCTGGCTTCAATCTGTCTAGTTATCTGAGGACCATGTCACTAGTGATCTTGATATTTCATAAATTATTTTAGTCTGGACCATTATAATTATTGCTTTCTGGGTTTTGTTTGTGTCCTCAGGGGTAAAAACTTTATTGATAAGGCAACTGAATGAGATATGCGATATAGAAACTTAGCCTTTCATTAGCATCAAGATTATTTATCTGATTCCTAATTTGTCCGAAACAAATGAAACGGGTTATTCAATCTTGTTCATTTTGACACAAACTTTTAAGAAGTCCAGCGGTATTTCTAGGAAGCTGATAGACTATATTTCCTGTCAACCTGCTCCAATCAATTTGGCTAAAGTTAAAATCTCCAATTAAAACTAAATTTTTTAATTGGATGTCTTTCAAGGCCTTCATGAAAGTGCAGCCAAACAGATTCCATGTCTATCCCTTCTACTTTTACATATATTGTTTCTGACAAAACTTAAAGTTTCCCAAATATACATAGCAACTCCTGTTGACTCCATCAGTGTGGAATAATTTATACCAGGTCTCTGTTATTGCAAAAATACTTATTTCCTCCACATATAGTATTATATACTGCTACCTACTCTTGTAGCTAAATTAACTTTTTGGGAAATACAGTGGTCCCTCGGTTTTCGTGCATCTCCAAACTCGAACATTTATGTAAGTGTATTTTCGTAAGTGCTGTTGCAAGTGTATTTTTGGGGGTCTGAAATAGACTAACCTACAGCATGTTTGAGTCACTGCTACAATATCATTATATTCATGGGGAAGCACTAAACATGTAGAGGTAAAACAACCCTTGGGAAATTGTAAATAATCACCTCTGATCTCAGGTACAAACAAATGGATAAATTCCTTGGATCAAGAGCCCTACACCAATATCAAAGCACCTACCTTGAAAATTTTTAACTTGTTTAGCAAACAGAATACTGGCTTCCAGCTCCTGGATCCATTATTATTGTCTACAAAATCTAAACTACCACCACAGGATGGTTGTAGAAAGCATTAAACCTATATGAGTCATTAACTGCTGTAATTATAATCAAGAATATGCACTAAACCTGTAGGGGTTCATACAGCACAAGGGGAGAGGGCAATGAGATCTGATCCAAGGAAGGGAAGGATAGGTCCAATTCCTTGGATCAAAAGCCCTTCACCAGACACCTTCCTTAAGATAAGTTGATAAGATTTGTTAGGATTTTCAATCCAAGGGAACGTTAGCCACCCTGAATAACTTATTAACTCAACTCACAAAATTATAATGACAATTGCAAACAAACCATACCACGGGCGGAGTTCTAACCCCGCCCGTGGTATGGTTTATAACTTAATAAAACTGTGTCAACGACAACTGTGTCTTATTTCCATTGTGGTCCTTTTATCTTGTCCCCCAGGATATTATCCACACCAGTCAACTAACACCTAGGTATGTACTTACTACAAGGTGAACAGTGACAGCAGGTGTAAGGTTCCTAACACCCAGGTACCTACTTACTGCTAGGTGAAAAGTGACAGCAGGTGTAAGGTTACTAACACCCAGGTACCTACTTACTGCTAGGTGAACAGTGACAGCAGTTGTAAGGTGACTAACATGCAGGTACCTACTTATTGCTCTAGGTGAACAGGGACAGCAGGTGTAAGGAAACATGACTAGGTGTCTCGTAGTTCGATTGCTAGCACACTCAGCTCACACACTGAGGTAAGTTTATTCAGGTATACACAAATACAGTTACATAGATTATCATACATAGCAGCATATGTGTAGAGAACCTAGGATAACCCAAAAAAGTCAGAGTGACTTATTTCCATTGGGGTCCGGAGTTTGAATCTCTGGTACGGCTGGAAAACATTAGGGACATGTTTCCATGAGACACCTGCTGTCCATGTTCACCCATCAGTATAAAATAGGTACCTGGATGTTAGTCGACTAGTGCGGGTCGCATCCTGGGACAAAACTGACCTAATTTGCCCGAAATGCTCAGCATAACAAGGGGCTTTCTATATAGTAGTATGTCATTGATGTTAACTAGGTCTGTATACCTTGTACACGTACTTGTAGTAAATAAAGATGATATATTATTGTTTCCAGCCGTGCCGGTGATTGAACCACGGACTCTCAGTGTGAGGCGGGAGTGTTGCCAGCGATAATCCACTGTAACACATGTTTAATAATGTTTATTTTCCATAACATTACATACATAGAATTACATTACAAGCTGTTACATAATACATGGAAAACTGCATAGTTATGCAATGCATCTCGAACAGATTTAATGCTAAACAAATATTAAACTGATCCTCTCTATTTAATGTTCATGTAAATAACTCAGTTCACTTTATTTCTATTGTACATCTGTTTACTGTAACTGAATTTTATACAGTTCCGTTACTTAGCTGTTTTAATTTAACTGAATTTTATACAGTTCCGTTACTTACTTGTTTTAATTTTTAAAGTTATAATCATGTCTAGTTTCTAATGAAACTTACTGACAGGATTTAAATAATAAGATATTACAAGGGACACAATGGGTTATCCTAGGTAAGTTACACATAATACTATGTATGATAATTGTATTTATGTGTACCTGTACCTAAATAAACTTCTTCTTCTTCTTCGTTGGGGTTTTATTGGGCCACTGACAGCCTAAGCCGTATCGAGCCCGACCTCTCGATGGCACGAGGAAGATTTGTTGCCCAAGGCTGGGCGATGAAGAAAGGAACAAAGTTCCATGTGCTGTAACATAGAGACTAGAAACGTTGAAAGATTTCCCTTTGTAAATAGAGATAGAAACTGAAAGTTTCCGATTGGTCCGTGGACCCCTTGCCAAGCCCCAGCAAAGCAGGACCCCACACCCCCACCTGAGTACAGCAACCGGCTTCCCACAAAGACCGTTAAATAATTTTCCGCAGAGCGGAAAAATGGAGCTGGCTAAAAGTAAGCCGATGAACAGGTGCCCCTCCTGTAGAGTGCCCGGCGGGCAAAATAGATGAGGACAAGCGTCCCAGAGAGAACGGGGGAAATTTGTCACTGATACTCAGGCGAGAGAGAGACGTCCACACCCGACGAAGGCTGGCGCAGAAGTCCTAAATAAACTTACTATCAAAATCACCGTTGTTGTTTGTTTGGGTTACTCAGGGCCACTGACGGCTTACGCTGTATCGAGCCCGACTTCCCCATGGCACTGGGAAGATTTGTTGCCCAAAGCTGCGCGATGAAATAAAAAAAAAGGAAGAATAGTTCCTTTGCAAATAGAAAAAAAAATTAGAAGCTCCCAAAATTATCTTGTAATATTTAACCCATAAAATGTATTAATACTGTAAGTATACCCCACTTTGTAATATTACTAGAAATAAATTGTTGATTGATTTGATTGATTGATTGATTGATTGATTAATTAAATCAGGTGGGCCCCCTTGACAAGCACCAGCAGAGCCAGAGGAAAACGCCTGTGACCTGGTAGGCAAACCTCTCTTCTTCTTCTTCTTCGTTGGGGTTTATAGGGCCCCTGACAGCATACGCCGTATCGAGCCCTGCCGTCCAACTTCTTCTTCTTCGTTGGGGTTTTATAGGGCCACTGACAGCATACGCCGTATCGAGCCCTGCCATCCAACGCTCGGAGAAGGAACCTCAGCCAAATTGGAAGGATGTTAGAATAATAACAGCAAAAATGTGCAGGTACAGGCCAATATTTCCTGACGGTCTGGAGGATCAAACCCCTCCCCATTAAGAAGGAGAGGTAGGGTTAAAGATTGCACAACAAACATGTGCAAGGCCGCACGGAGAACAGTCCGTGCAGAGTGATAACGCGGGCACCACAGTAGGAAGTGTTCCACCGTCTCAGGCTGTGAGGGACACCACGGGCAGTACGGAGAGTCCGTCATTCGAAGGCGGTGTAGATGAACCGCCAGTCGTGAGTGCCCAACCCGGAGGCGAGTCAGTGCAACATCCACTGAGCGATTGGGATGGTGAGCCCAAGGGCAGGGGCCATTGAAGGATCGGACAGAACTCAGTGCCGAAGTAGAGAGGGAGCGTACCAGTTCCTTCTGCCACAAATGACGGATTTCCTTCCAAACAGTCCTTGTGAAATCACTGCGCAAAAAACGTACGATAAGAGACTGCGTCTGTCGGACAAGGACGCGTAGGGACCGTGGACGGTCAGAACACAAAAGTGCTAGGGAAGATTGGGAATCAGAGAAGAGAACCAAAGGCTGAGGAGGGAGGTGAGCAAGGACAAATACCAAGGCCTGATGAATGGCGAAGAGCTCTCCTGCTAGGACCGAGTGAGCGGGGTCTAACCGCCTTGTTTGACACAGAGAAAGATCAGCAAAGAATGCAGCAGAAGAAGTAGAAGGGGGGAATTCGTGCTGAGCCGTCCGTGTAGATGGAGAAGGAAGAACCATATGTGACAGCACGAAACTCTTCAAAGAGAATTGCAGCTATCTGGGGGAGTTTCCTGTTCCTAGAAGGCCAATCCAGGTGGATGTACTGTGTCAGGTCCATCCAGGGAAAGACCGGGGAGTGAAGAGGGAAGGGAGTCACCACTGGTGCAGGGAGTGAAAGGTAGGTCAAGGAACGTTGGGCCCTGGCCACAAAGGAAGGCTGAACCAAACGTGGGGGGACGGAGGCTGCCTCCCACACTCGTGGGGAGAGGCAGCATGGGTGAGTACAAGGCAGAGAGGCCATATGATGGAGCCGTAAGCAGTTCCTTGCCATTCTCATTGACGAGAGGGGGACTATCCCAGACTCTGCTTCCAAGGCTGCAATGGGAGTAGAGGGGAACGCCCCCAGCATACTGCGGATGGCCGAATTCTGGAGAATATCCAGGCGGTGAAGAGAGGAGGAAGAAGCCGAGCCATACACCTGAGCTGAGTCTGCGGGGCCAGGAGCTGAGTCTCGACCCCTGCAACCACAATTAGGTGAGTACCTCACTCGCATAGGTGAGTTTGCTGCGAACCATCAAAGCTCTCGCTTCACAAGCTGAGTGGTCCGGGTTTGATTTCGGGTAAAGGTGGGAACAATGTGCGTGTTTCCTTACACCTGTAAGGAAACATGCATCCTGGAGTATACCTTGAGAGAATTCCAGGGATCAACGCCCCTGCGGCCCGGTCTGTGACCAGGCCTCATGTTGGATCAGAGCCTGATCAACCAGGCTGTTACGCTGGCCGCACGCAGTCCAACGTACTAACCACAGCCTGGCTGGTCAGGTACCGACTTTAGGTGCCTGTCCAGTGCCTTCTTGAAGACAGCTAGGGGTTTGTTGGTAATCCCCCTGATGTATGCTGGGAGGCAGTTGCACAGTCTTGGGCGCCTTGTTTGACACAAAAAAGATCAGCAAAGATCAGCAGAAGAAGTAGAAGGGGGAATTCGTGCTGAGCCGTCCGTGTAGATGGAGAAGGAAGAACCATATGTGACAGCACGAAACTCTTCAAAGAGAATTGCAGCTATCTGGGGAGTTTCCTGTTCCTAGAAGGCCAATCCAGGTGGATGTACTGTGTCAGGTCCATCCAGGGAAAGACCGGGGAGTGAAGAGGGAAGGGAGTCACCACTGGTGCAGGGAGTGAAAGGTAGGTCAAGGAACGTTGGGCCCTGGCCACAAAGGAAGGCTGAACCAAACGTGGGGGGACGGAGGCTGCCTCCCACACTCGTGGGGAGAGGCAGCATGGGTGAGTACAAGGCAGAGAGGCCATATGATGGAGCCGTAAGCAGTTCCTTGCCATTCTCATTGACGAGAGGGGACTATCCCAGACCCCTTCCAAGGCTGCAATGGGGGTAGAGGGGAACGCCCCCCCCATACTGCGGATGGCCGAATTCTGGAGAATATCCAGGCGGTGGGGGGAAAAAG
>WNWK01032304.1:0-21997 GCA_009830355.1 Cherax destructor
TTTATTTCTCCCCACTGAAACTCTCCTACCCCCTTCAGCTTTGTTTCGCTTAGGGCCAGGACATCCAACTTCTTTTCATTCATAACATCAGCAATCATCTCTTTCTTATCATCCGCACTACATCCACGCACATTCAGACAACCCAGTTTTATAAAGTTTTTCTTCTTCTCGTTTTTAGTAGATTTGTACAGGAGAAGGGGTTACTAGCCCATTGCTCCCGGCATCTTAGTCGCCTCATACGACACGCATGGCTTACGGAGGAAAGATTCTTTTCCACTTCCCCATGGACAATAGAGAAAATAAAAAGAACAAGAGCTATTAAGAAAAAGAAGAAAAACCTAGATGTGTGTATGTATATATATGCATGTGTATGCCAGTGTAGTGTGACCTAAAGTGTAAGTAGAAGTAGCTAGATATACCTGTTATCCAGCGTGTTTATGAGACAGAAAAAAGACACCAGCAATCCTACCATCATGTAAAACAGTTTCAGGTTTCTATATATATATATATATATATATACATTTACTTACCTTTATTGAAGAGTTGCAGGCATCTGGAAGGTAGAGTTGCTGATAGGGGCAGGGAGTTAGTGGTTGGAAGGGAATCCTCCAAAAGGACTTTAGGTAACAAGTCCCTCTCTGGGGTTACTTCCCTTTTGGTCTTTTAATGCCACTAGGACCAGCTTGAGAGCCACCAGATCCCTGCCTGGTAACTGTCCAGAGTCTCTGTCTGGCGACCTTCAACACTTTCTGAAGTGCGACATGGCTCTGTCTACCTGGAGTCTACCTGAGAGAATTCCAGGTCAACGCCCGCATCCGGTCCAGACCAGGCCTCCTGTTGGACCAGAGCCTGATCAACCAGGCTGTTACTGCTGGCCGCACGCAGTCCAACGACGAACCACAGCCCGGCTGATCAGGTACCGACTTGAGGTGCCTGTCCAGTGCCTCAAGTCAGTACCTGATCAGCCGGGCTGTGGTTCGTACGTTGGACTGCGTGTGGCCAGCAGTAACAGCCTGGTTGATCAGGCTCTGGTCCAACAGGAGGCCTGGTCACAGACCGGGCCGCGGGGGCGTTGACCCCTGGAATTCTCTCCAGGTAGACTCCAGGTAGACAGAGCCATGTCGCACTTCAGGAAAGTGTTGAAGGGTCTCCAGAAACAGAGGACTCTGGACAGTTACTTTACCAGGCAGGGATCTGGTGGCTCTCATTTCAGCTTGCTCAGGGTGGTGTCTTTCAACAAATGTCTGCAACTCATTCCACTTTGTACACATCTCCTTAAGCACTGAAGAGGGCACCTCCTTCTGTCTCTCACCCTCCTCCTTTGAAGCAATAACCTCAGTTGTGGTCTGTTGCTGTTCCAGATGAAGCTCTTGCAGCTCTTCAGTTGTTAGCTCTACCCTGTGGGCCTCCACCATCTCTTCCACATCCTCACCACTCACCTCCAACCCCAGGCTGTTCCCCAATGCCACAATAGAGTCCACAACAGGCACGGGGTCGTCAGGGTCAAGGTCAGGGTCAGCCTCAAATCCTTCAAAATCCCTCTGTTGGACACAACCTGGCCACAGTGGTCTCCAAGCAGAGTTCAAAGTCCTGGAAGTCACTCCCTCCCAAGCCTTACCTATAAGGCGTATGCGATTCACAATGTTGAAGTGATCTTTCCAGAACTCTCTTAGGGTCAACTCAGTGTCCGAGGTCACTTCAAAGCACTTTTCAAACAGTGCTTTGGTGTACAGTTTCTTGAAGTTGGAAATGACCTGCTGGTCCATGGGCTGGAGGAGAGGAGTGGTGTTAGGAGGCAAGAACTTCACTGATGAAATTAAACTTGTCAGACAAACACTCTTGCAAGTTGTGAGGGTGAGCAGGAGCATTGTTCAGTATCAGGAGGCACTTGAGTGGCAATTTCTTTTCCAAGAGGTATTTCTTCACAGTAGGGCCAAACACTCTAGTCACCCATTCCTTGAAAATCTCCGTAGTGACCCATGCCTTGGTGTTAGCCTTCCAATGCACACACAAATTATTCTTGTCAACACTGTGATTCTTGAAGGGTCTGGGATTTTCATAGTGATACACCAATAAAGGCTTCACTTTAAAATCCCCACTAGCATTAGAACAAAACATGAGAGTTAGCCTGTCTTTCATAGGCTTGTGTCCTGGCTGTGCCTTTTCCTCCTGAGTAATGTAGGTCCTGTTGGGCATTTTCTTCCAAAACAGGCCTGTTTCATCACAGTTAAACACTTGTTGGGAGGAATTGTTCAGCCTCTACGAACCCCTGGAATTCATGCACAAATTTTTCAGCTGCACGTTTGTCTGAGCTGGCTGTCTCACCATGTCTCACAACACTGTGTATGCCACTACGTTTCTTAAACCTGTCAAACCAGCCTTTGCTGGCTTTAAAATCACTTGCCTCACCACTGGTTGCAGGCATTGTCTTGACAAGATCTGCCTGCAACTTCCTTGCCTTTTCACAAATTATCGCCATGGAAATACAGTGTACCTCGTTAGATGGTCCCCTAAACTCACCCTATTATGTAAGTTTATTTTTTAAATGCTTTTGTAAGTGTAATTTTGGGTCTAAAGAGTGACTAGTCTATTTTACAACATTTCTTAAGGAGATAAATTCGTTTGGTAATGGCACTTGAACAGCATTCTGGAATGAAAAAATATCGTAAACCGGGGTACCACTGTACTATCACACGCTCTCTGTTTTTCATGGATCCACACCAACAACAATTTCTCAACCTCATCCACTGTTTTTGATCTATTATTTGTTAACATATCAACCCCTTTTGCAACATTAGCTTCCTTGATTTCATTTCTCTTTGCCAGGATAGAGCTGATAGTAGAAGGGGTTTTGTTGTACATCCTGGCAAGATCACTCAGACGTACGCCACTCTCATATTTTTCTATAATCTCTTTCTTCAGTTCGATGGTGTTCCTCACTTTCTTTACCACAGGGGTGCCACTAGGTAGCTTCTTTGAACCCATGGTGACTTATTTCACAGTGACAGTCACTAAACCACCAAAAAAAAACACCAAATGTAGTGTGAATGTTTGAAAGAGCGCGCTAGGTAATGTTCTCTCAATGGTAAACAACGCTTCACTGGCGGCGTCCTGCGTCCCGTGCAGGCGCGGAGCAGGCGGACAGGTCTAATACGTTACGAAACACGAGCCATTTTACGATTCTCGAAATCGAAAAAAGCTTACGAAACACAATGTTTACGAAATAAGAACCTTACGAAACTCGAGGGTCCACTGTAGTACATTATTTTACAATGTTTTTATATGTTTTATAATTGTTCATGGTTCAATAGGGTAAGGAAGCAGTATTGTATTATATTTCCCTACAATATATTGGGGCACCAAACATTCGCGATTTTTCAACATTCGCGAGGCTCTTGATCCTCTAACCCTCACGAATGTTGAGGGAGACCTGTAGTCACAAAACTCCCTTAATACTGAATCTAAGTTCAGCATAACCAAATTCCCCGACTGTGATGGTGCACAGATGCCTCAACAAATTAGGTCAAGAGCTATAGCCAGAGACCTGAGTTATCTCAAAGTGTCAATGTGACACACAACCCAGTAAAACGTCGAAATCACTAAGTCTAGGCTATTCTCTGTGAACAGAGTTACACAGAGTCCAGAGAAGTATGTTTCGTCTCACCACCGAACACATACTCTACCAAACAGTCTAAATTACGAGAAAACAAGCAGAGACAAGAGCGAAGTGTTTCTCCAATGAGAGTCAGCAGGGAAGAGAGGAGGAGTCAGGAGTGGCAGGTGAGATCACGCCACTCTGTCACGTGACTCGCATGTGACTGCCCAGCAACTCCAGAAGCCGACAGTATAACAAGCGAAGTGCTGTTAGCGAGGTAGTTTGCCAACTCATGGCTGCTACTCAAGACTTTCGAACAATGAGCACAATATGTAAAATGTTACATCCTACATAATAATATAGCTAAGTCAAATAATAATATAAAGCAAGATATTAATGATTTAGCTATTATCGAAAATATCAGCAATATAAACTTACAAGAAAGGGAAATATACATTTATAATTACAATATATAAATTGTGGCCCATTCTGTGGTCACAATACCCTATATACAGTCATACCTCGGTTAACGTTATTAATCCATCAGAGAGGGTGTATCTGTAACCGAATCAATCGTTATCCGAATCAATTTTCCCCATAAGAAATGGAAATAAAATTAATCCGTTCCAGACTTCCAAAAGTAGTAAAATAAAATATTTTTTAGAACTTTTTGACATTAAATAATACACAATTTAATGAACATTAAAGAAATACATGTAAATATAGTACAATAACATGTCACTTACATTTATTGAAGAGTTGTTGATGTGTGGAGGACGGGAGGAGGGGAAAAGATGGAGTATAGTATGCTAGTGTTTGGAAGGGGAATCCCCTTCCATTAACACTGCAGGTGGCAAGCTCTTTTCTGGGGTTACTGGCCTTTTTCTTTTAATGCCACTAGGACCAGGTTGAGAGTCACTGGACCCCTCTCTAACCAAAAATCTGTCCAGGGAGCTCTTTGTCTGGCGATTCTTTAACACATTCCTGAAATGAGACACCACTGTGTCATTGTACAGGTTGCCAGGACGGCCTGCAACAGCATGGTTAGGGTGATATTCATCCATAAAGCCTTGCACTCTGCTCCACATTCCACAAATCTCCTTAATCACTGAAGAAGGCACCTTCTCCCATCTCTGTTCCACCTCCTCCTCCTCTGAACCATTGTCCTGACCTGTGGTCTCTTGTTGTAATTGCTGTTGAAGCTCTTGCAGATCTTCAGTGATTTGCTCTTCATTGTGCTCCTCCACCAACTGTTCCACATCCTCACCACTCACCTCCAACCCCATGGACTTGCCCAGTTCCACAATTTCTTCCACAAAAGGCTCAGGCTCAGGCTCAGGGTTCTGATGCTCAGCCCCAAAACCTTCAAAATCCCTCTCTAGGACAGAGTCTGGTCACAATTTTCTCCAGGCAGAGTTCAAAGTCCTAGTAGTCACTCCCTCCCAAGCCTTACCTATAAGGTGTACACAATGCAGGATATGGAAATGATTTTTCCAAAAGTCTCTTAGGGTTATATTCATGTCTGTGGTCACATCAAAGCACTTTTGAAACATTGCTTTGGTGTAGAGTTTTTTAAAGTTGCAAATGACCTGCTGGTCCATGGGCTGGAGGAGAGGAGTGGTAATATGCGGCAAGAACTTCACTTTGATGAATTTAAATTCCTCCACAATTTTCTCTACCAAGTTTGGAGGATGACAAGGAGCATTGTCCATTATCAGGAGGCACTTAAGTGGAGATATTTCTTCACTGGGGCCAAACACGCCATTGAACCACTCTACGAAAATGTCCTTTGTGACCCATGCCTTTTTGTTAGACTTCCACATCACACACAAGTTAGACTTGGTGATACCGCATCTGCTAAACACTCAGGGATTTTCAGAATGATACACCAGTAAAGGCTTCACTTTGCAATCACCACTGGCATTAGCACAAAGCATCAAAGTTAGCCTGTCTTTCAAAGGTTTGAGTCCTGGCTGTGCCTTTTCCTACTGAGTAATGAAGGTCCTGTTGGGCATTTTCTTCCAAAACAGGCCTGTTTCAACAAGTGTTTACACTTGTTGGGGGAGGAATTCTTCAGCCTCTATGTACCTTTGGAATTCAGGCACATATTTTTCAGCCGCACTTTTGTCACAACTGGCTACCTCACCATGCCTCACAACACTATGTATGCCACTTTGATTCTTAAATTTTTTAAACCAGCCTCTGCTGGCTTTAAATTCGCTCACTTCAGCACTTGTTGCAGGCATTTTCTTAACGAGAATAGGCTTTACCATACAGCCTGGCCAGCTCAGTGATACGCACTCCACTTTCATATTTTTCTATTATCTCTTTCTTCAGTTCTACTGTATTTCTGAGCCTCTTTACCACAGGCTTGGCACTAGGAACTTTCTTTGGACCCATGGTAGCTTATTTAGCAGTTGCAAGCACTAAAAACAGTGGAATAATGACAATATACTACTGGTATGAATGCGTGGGTGGAGTAGGTGGTGGTCGCTCTCGCTTGTAAACAATAGCACACTGACGCTCCCTGGAGTGCCCGCACAGCTGGGCGCCACGCGGACTCGTCTGGGACGAATATCGTAAACCGAATCAAACATCGTAAACGGAGTCAGTATTTTGACATAAAAATGTATCGCTAACCGAATTTATCGTTTTCCGACGCCATCGTTAACCGAGGTATGACTGTAACTCCAACAACATTGTAGGAGTTAAGTTTTGAGTCATTTTTCTATAGATTAATGGCTTAATTTACTTGCTACACTGTTAATGCTACACTTTATCGCTGGCAGGCACTATAGCCTTTATCAACTCCTGCTATTTTAGTATCATAACATATCGTAGAATCACTAAATCACTTAAGAAGACATTTTCCCTAGTGCCAGCCCTTTGGTAAAGGGCTGGCACTAGGAGCTTTCTTGGGGCCCATGGTGGCTTATTTAGCAGTTGCAAGCACTAAAAACACTGGAATAATGACAAAATGTATGGTATGAATGCGTAGGAATGTGTGGGTGGTGGTCACTCCCTGGTAAACAATGGCACACTGACTCTCAATGGAGTGCCGGGCCCGCTCGGGCAAAGTGTACACGTCCGGGACGAATCACAAACTCCAAGCGGGTCCATGAACACCGAACCAATATTTTTGCAAAAAAATATCACGAACTCCGATGCCAACGAATTCCGGGGTCCACTGTAATTCGTATAATAATATGTATACAGTAGAACGTCATTTAGCACGATAGTTACGTTCCTGAAAAAGTCGTGTTAGATAATTTCGTGTTAAATAATTAAAAGAACTAATGGGAAAAATAGGGTTACGTTCCTTGAGTCTCCAAAAGCCAAACAAGTTTTTTTAGACCAACAGATCTTACAAAAATAAAAGTGAATATGTAATTGTAGTTCATTATCGTGATGTATTATGTTGTTTTTACTGCTTAAGACTACAAATGTAATAGAAATAATAGTATTTACCTTAAATTGTGGGTGCTGGTGTTTGTGGATGATTGTGAAGAGAGTGGAGAGTTATGCTGTGGCCCTACTGGGCTGAGGTGGATAGTAGAAGTTCTTGAACTGAAGTCGATGGTTGAACTGAGTGTCTAACTTTAAGTCAGTCAAGTCCAGTCAGCAGTCAGTCAGGTCAGTGCTCAGTAAGTCAGTCAAGCCATTCAGTAAGTCAGTCAGTCATTCAGTAAGTCAGTCAGTCATTCAGTAAGTCAGTCAAGTCATTCAGTAAGTCAGCGTTTCAGTAAGTCAGTCAGTTCAGTAAGTCAGTCAAGTCATTCAGTAAGTCAGTCAGTCATTCAGTAAGTCAGTCAAGTCATTCAGTAAGTCAGTCAAGTCATTCAGTAAGTCAGTCAGTCATTCAGTAAGTCAGCGTCATTCAGTAAGTCAGCGTGGCCAGTAAGTCGTGCCAAGTCATTGCCCAGTAAGTCAGTCAGTAGCGTGCATTCAGTAAGTCAGTCAGTCTTCAGTAAGTCAGTCAAGTCATTCAGTAAGTCAGCAAGTCATCAGTAAGTCGTGCTCAGTAAGTCAGTCAGTCATTCAGTAAGTCGTCAAGTCAGTCCAGTAAGTCAGTCAAGTCAGTCAGTCAGTCAAGTCAGTCAGTCAGTCACACAAACTTATGTTTACATCTTTTATGTGTACAAAGTAACACTTCATTACGTCCACGGGTTATGTCTTGTCTAATATCTTTGTTTTCTTTGTTAATTCAAGATCAAAACACAATTCACTCTTATTCTTCACAAACACAGCTGGCTTGTAGCAGGACTTCTTGACGAGTATGAAATACGACGAATGCTGGGATGGTGGGGTCCGTGGTGGCTGGGTAAGGCGGGGTGTCGCTGAACCACAACAGTAGAGTAACAAGACTGCTTGGAGAATGGTTATTTGTTTTTCCTTCCCACAAACTGTAAGTAAGTTTATTCAGGTATACACAGATACAGTTCGAAGATTATCATATAGCAGCATATGTGTAGAGAACCTAGGATAACCCAAAAAGTCAGATTGACGGTATTTCCATTGACTGACTTGGGTTATCCTAGGTTCTCTACACATATGCTGCTATGTATGATAATGTATGTACTGTAACTGTACTCACCTAATTGTGGTTGCAGGGTCGAGACTCAGCTCCTGGCCCCGTGTATCTGAATAAACGTACATTTGCAGGAAGGAAAACAAATTCCCTTTTCCTCAAAGCATGAGGATTCTTAGGCAGTAAATAACCATGCGCTAACATTTTTCCTCCTGCCGAACCTGTAATATCATCTTTACGTCGTGTAAGATGATGTGTCGCAAATCTTAAATCGTGCAATACCGGTAACGTGCAACATAATCTCGTGCTAAATGACGTTCTACTGTACTATAATAATAGTACCAGATGGCAGTGTGTACCAAAACAATGCTACCAGCAGTGCACATGTGTTTATTTCGCGGTAGAAGGATTTCAGATTTTTTCCTTATGTTTCGTGCAGTTATTTTGCAAAAAATTTTTCTAACAATGGGTCTTAAGAATGCAAGTGCAAAGGACAGTGCTGAGAAGAAAAAGAGGATGATTTCCGTGGAAATTAACCCTTTGACTGTCGGAGGCCCCATTCTGAAACTATCATTCTATGTCACAAAATTTTGTAAAAAAAAAAAACTATTTTTTCTTACAAAATGATAGAGAATGTTTTTGCCGATGGTAATGACACCAAAAGTACGAAATTTGATGGAAAACTTTCAGAATTACGTTCTCGCGAAGTTAGCGATGTCGGCTATATATATGCATCGGCGATTTCGCTGACTTTGAGCCCTATTTTCGGCCAATTCCATTGTCACAGTCGACCAAACTCATAGCTATTTTTGTACAACTCCATTTGTTCTATCGATTGAGTATAAGAAACCACCAATTTACCTATTTCAACTACCCAATAAAGTGGTCAGAAATTGGCAATTTGGCCAATTTCATGCAATATAAAAAAGATGTCAATTTCAAAACAGGGTCCAGAATAAACAATGCAGACATTCCTGGAACTAAAATAAGATTTTCTCTGTTCATTAGTCACGTCCTTAGGCCCCTCTTATATTACTCTTGCTTTCTATTTTAATTTTTTATTCACTCAAAAATAGAAGATTTACTGTTATGCAGACTACTGCATTATTGTAAAAATGGTATAAATAATATCAGTGCACTTATGTATGAATATTTGACTCATCAGTTGACGTGTATTGGACGCATGGCGTGATTTGTGTACTTTTGAACATTGGCAAAAATCGAGCTTTCCACTATTTTGAGCTCAATTTCAAGGTCATTTTCATCATGAAACTAATCAAAATCATCTCTATTTTTGTAATATGTTTTCCATTCTATCAAATGAGACCACGAAAAAGAGAATACAACCATAAATACTATACGAAAATACACCTCAAAGTCGGCATTTTAATCCAAAAACATGGTCAGTTTTTTTTTTTCATTATGCACTGTGTGCTGCAGGATTTTTTTATACAGCACACACTAACTACACAGACCCATTCTCTCATATGTGGGCCTACCAGCTTTCTCCCGCTTGAATTGAAGCCGCTAGAATTTTTTTGTATATATACGTCCGAAACACTGGCTCGTAAGACGTATATATACGCCCGAAACAGTCAAAGGGTGAAACAGGAAATCATAGATAAACACAAGATGTGGAAGAGTTTATCTCTACAAGTGAGATAAAGGAAATTTTGGGAATCTGGGAGAGATTTTCAGACTTTATTGAAAGGAAACAACCTCCACCAGCATCTTCAAGGTAAATGCTGTTTTCCTTATGAATCTATGTAGGGATCTAATGCAGTTAGCCTTCACAAACACTCCGTTTTCTCATATAATAAGAGCATGGGAAGATACCATAGTCAGTGGGAGAGTAAATGGCAGATGCTGCCACCACTGCCATATTATGTCCTATTTTATTAATTCTAGAGTATATATCATGTTTCTATGTTATTTATATTGTTTATTATGTCATATTAGATGAATTGTGATAGATAAAAAGCCGTAGAGTTGATATTAGCATTGTATTTGTCCTGCCTCCTGAGGAGGAATTCTGTGAACAAATTAATTGCATTTCAATTAATTTAAATGAGAAATATTGACTCAACATACGAACAAATCAGGATACGAACAAGGTCACGGAATGGATTAAGTTTGTAAGCTGAGATTCCACCTTACTAGAAAATTGTGTTCACTTCCCATAGTACCATACTTGCTTTAGTTCCCAACCTTGACAAACTTGGCAGCAAGATATTCTTGACACTGCTTGTGAGCAATTTTATAAACATGATTTAACATCAGTTGCTTTACTCTGTCTTCAACATTCATCATATCCAGTTGTTGCAATTCATCCTGGCCTATATGCTCTCTTGACCCAAGTTCAGGATGAATCTCATTATTTTGTTTTGGGTGATTTGTAGTGTCTTGTTTTTTTTTGTTGTTAAAGCAGAGTACCATGAAGAACAAGAATATTCTACTTGACTTTTATAAAAGATAAACATAGGGTACTGAGAGCCTCAGTAGGTAGACACTGTGTAGTTTATTTTACTACAGTGTTCATTCTAAATTCTCCTGACATGTTTGGGGACAAAGGGATTTCCCATATATTTCACTGAAGATAATAAAGTGATGGGTTTCATTTTCACTGGACATTAAAAGTATTTACCCATTTCAGTTTACTTTTTAATAACCAAGAGAATGGCTTCTGTTTTCCTGAGATGTTTTGATAGTTTGTCTACTAACCATTTGCTGTAGGACTCTAGTTCTAGTGATAGTATATTAACTATATCTTGTGGGTGTTAACCTGAGACTAGCAGAGCACTGTCATCTGCATACATCATAAGCTTTACACTTGACACTGATGGTCATGTCATTCACATAATATAAGAAAATAGTAAAGGGCCCAGAATACTACTCTGGAGAACACCCACATACTATTGGCTATGGGAGTGATACATATGTAGATGTGCAACATGTGGGAGTGATACTTACATGGGAGCAAAACATAGTGGGAATGATACAAATGTGGGAGTGACACAGATGTGGGAGTGACACAAATGTGGGGGTGATACAAATGTGGGAGTGATACAAATGTGGGGGTGATGCAAATGGGGAGTGATACAAATGTGGGAGTGACAACAAGAAATAAAATATGATGGTGATTGTAATTTGTCAGAAAACATTGTAGTGGAGGAGTGGTCTGTGACCGGGCCACTGGGGTTTTAACCCCAGGAACACCCCCCAAGTGTACTCCAGGTGTAAACATTGTACACAAATAACCCACACATAGGGGAGAGGAGCTTACTCTAGTCTCTTCCAACTATTTATCGATGCCCTTAACAATCTTGCTCCATCCATTAAGTTTAAAGCTGAATGGGAATCTAATTCTTTGCTTCTCTTCCTTGATGTTCATGTCCACCGCTCAGATACAGGTTTTGCTTTTTCCATGTACCACAAGCCTATGCACAGTGACATGTACTTTTCACTGCTTTTCTTATCATGCTTTCTCTGTCAAGAAAATTGTTCTTATTGCTCTCCGCAATTGTGATCCTCAATTTCTTGAATCGGAAATTTCCACTCTTGTAATTTATCTCTCGCCTTGACTACCCTTCCCATTTCATAAACTCTGCCTTCTCAGTGCTAAATGAACTTTCTTTTCTCCTAAATTCTCTACACCTGGGAACTCTCCTGTTCTCTGCCTTCCCTATATTTCCAGTCTTTCTAATCTCAGCAACTCTTTCCATTCCTTAGACATCAAACTTTCATTTCGCCACACTAACACTCTTCGCACCAATCTAGTTCATACCTTTCCTCTCCCCATAGATTCTCCTGGTTTCTACTCTATTTCCTATTCCTTTTGTTCTCTTCAGTACTTTGGAGAAACTGGTAATTTTCTTTCTGACAGACTCAAGGAGCACAAAAGTAGTGTTAGGATTGCCGACATGGGTTTAGAGCAGGTCGCTCCTGTCTGTCCCAACTAGTGGACCACTACGACAGGTCCTGGATGCTCTAGAAGACAAACAGAATGCAGATGTTATATACACAGACTTTGCAAAAGCCTGTGACAAGTGTGACCATGGTGTAATAGACACAAAATGCATGATAAAGGAATAACAGGAAAAGTTGGTAGATGGATCTATAATTTCCTAACAAGTAGAACAAAAAGAGTAGCATTCAACAGAGTAAAGTCTGAGGCAGCTACTGTGAAAGCTCTGTTCCACAAGGCACAATACTCGCTCCCATCCTGTTCCTCATCTTCATATCGGACATAGACAGGGATATAAGCCACAGTGCCGTGTCCTCCTTTGCAGATGACACCCGACTCTGATGACAGTGTCCACCGTTGAAGACACTGCAAGACTCCAAGCAGACATAAACCAAATCTTTAAATGGGCTGCAGAAAACAATATGAAGTTCAATGATGAGAAATTTCAATTACTCAGATACGGAAAACATGAGGAAATTAAAATCTCATCGGAGTACAAAACTAATTCCAACCACACAATATAGCGAAAAACTAATGTCAAAGACCTGGGAGTGTTCATGTCAGAGGATCTCACCTTCAAGGACCATAACACCGTAGCAATCACATCTCGCTAAAAAATGACAGGATGGATAATGAGAACCTTCAAAACCAGGGATGCCAAGCCCATGTTGACACTTTACAAATCGCTTGTTCTATCTAGGCTGAAATATTGCTGCACACTAACTGCACCTTTCAAGGTGGGTGAAATTGCTGACCTTGAAAAGTGCAGAGAACCTTCACAGCACGCATAACTGCGATAAACCACCTCATATTGCGAACGCTGAAGTTCCTAAACCTGTACTCTAGAATGCAGGCGGGAGAGATACATTATTATATACACATGGAAAATTCTCGAGGATTAGTACCAAACTTGCACACGAGAAGCAAAAGACTCGGCACGATGTAACATCCCCCAATGAAAGCAGGGTGCCACTAGCACATTGAGGGACAACACAATAAGTGTCAGGGCCCAAGATTGTTCAACTGCCTCCCATCATACATCAGGGGATTACCAACAAACCCCTGGCTGTCTTCAAGCAGGCACTGGACAGGCACCTAAAGTCGGTACCGACCAGCCTGGCTGTAGGTTCGTACGCTGGACTGCGTGCGGCCAGCAGTAAAGCCTGGTTGATCAGGCTCTGGTCCAACATGAGGCCTGGTCACAGACCGGGCCACAGGGCATTGACCCTGGAATTCTCTCCAGGTAAACTCCAGGTAAATGAACAATACTCTTTTTTGTTATGTCAGAGATCAGTCATTCTATTGACTGGCCTTCTGCTAAAACTGTCTACTTCTAAATTTCACAGTCACCGTCTGGTTGAATTCTCCTTATACACAACTTTCCCTGTATGAATCTTAGTCATGGCTCTGTAGATGCTTTTCTTTCCCATTACATTGTAAATTGTTCCAAACTTCAGAATACCCATGACTTAACCTGACTCTTTTTTCTCCTCCCTCTTCCCTTTCCTTTTCCTTTTCTTCTTTGGGTTTTCTTTCTTCTGCTTTGGGTGTTTGGTTCTTTTTACCTCCCCCCCATGTTTTTGTTCCTACCCTTTGTGGGCCTCTAGCTCTCCTGCAGTACTCTCTTTCTTTGTGTTTGACTTACTCCACTATTACATTACTACCTCTCTACTTCTTTTCCCACTACCTCTCTTGTTCTGTCCCTGTCTGCTGGCCTTATATACTGCCCTTCTCTCTTCTCTTAGTGTGACTTTGTAAATGGTCCAAGTCAGACCAAAAGATTGTGGTAGCTCCTCTCTCCATGTGCGAGTTATTTGCGTATTGTTCCAGTCATGGTATTGTGCCTTTTGTTATTTATAAACAGTGTAGTGGAGACCTTGTCTGGGACCGGGCCATGAGGGCGTTGACCCCAGGAACACTCAAGGTAGACAGTGACTTCTGACTCGGCTCTTCATCAGTGTAGAAATAACATTCAATAGTGTAAGTGATACATAGTTGGGTATGGTATTCATTGTGGGAGTGATGTTTATGTGAGAGTATCATACAGTAGACCATTATATTACATGGTAGCTATATTCCTGAAAATGCAATGTAAGGTAAATCCGTGTTAGATAAACTGAAGAACTTATGGGAAAAATATGGTTATGTTCCCGAGAGCCCCAAAAAAGCCAAACAACTTTCCTTTTTTTTTTATTCCTCTAGATGTTACATAAATGAGTGAATATGTAATTGTTGTTCATTGTCGTGATGTATTATGTTGTTTTTACTGCTTAAGACTACAAATGCAACAGAAATAACAGTACAGTGGACCCCCCCGAGTAACGTAAAAACTTCATTCCAGAAGCCTGCTCAAGTGCCATTACCGAACGAATTTACTCCCTTAAGGAATAATGTCACATAGGTTAGTCTATTTCAGACCCCCAAAAATACACCTTCCACAAGCACCTACAATATTATACTTACATAATTGTACGATTTCCGGGTGTTCGTTACTCCGGGGTCCACTGTATTTCTTACCTTAAATTATAGGTGCGGTGTTTGTGGATGATTGTGAAGAGAGTTCAGAGTTATCCCTGTGGCCCTACTGGGCTGAGGGGATTGTAGAGGTTCGGTCTGAGTCGATGGTTGTTTGGGGTGGATAATTTCTGAATGGATTTCTGGGGTTTTTTTACCCCGCAGTAATAATAATAATCAGCCTCTCCTCACTTAATGATGGAGTACTGTTCCTAAGATCACGTTGGTAAACGAATTCATTGCTAAGTGAGGAGATACTATAATGGTATGGTTGTGCAACCATCTTTGATATTGTTTAACTTCACCTTTTCACTATTTATAAAAATTTTGCATATCTTTAAATGTTTATGAAACAGTGTACTGTATACTGTAATAAACAGAATAGAGGAAATCAGCTCTAATATACATTATTTAGGTATGCAAAGGTCAAAAGAGCCCGTCGTAAATCCGAGTTGTTTGAAACAAGTACGTTGCAAGTGAGGAGAGGCCGTAATAATAATAATAATAATTATATTTTGACATGATATATAGTTGTACAAAGGAATATAATAATTGAATGTACATGCCAAAATCCCCCTTTGGGTGCAGAGATTTCTGGCAAACTTAAAATTAACTTAAGATTAATTAGGCTATAACAGATTAAATGGTCATTAGGTGAGTTATAGTGAGTACAAGAGATTTGAGTATTAATAGGTAATGTTATATGTCTTTTAAAAGGTCTAGTAGAGAAGTTTAGTAGTGAATAATTACAGTTTTGAATTATTTTATAAAAATTACTGTACAGTGGACCCCACGTAAGTGGGGCGGAAATCGAGCAATTCGGATTTCGAGCACTTTTTTCGGCAAAATTTCCCCGGATTTTGAGCATCCACTGGAAATCATGTGTATGAGACACATCTGTTCACCTGGGACACCGCTTCGCATGTATCACACCCCGTCTCTGTCTGTCTTTTGTTGAGTTAGCAATGCTCCACGCATTCATCCTTTTTTTTTGTGCTCGTTTATTGATTGCGACTGTGAAATAAGCCTCCATGGGGCCAAAGAAAGTTCAGAGTGCCCCCCCTTTTGGTAAAGAAGGTGAGAAACATGATAGAATTCAAGAAAGAACTGAGTAAAATATGAAAGTGCGTATGTGGGCCGAGCTTACCAGGATGTATGGCAAGTCGACATCAACAATCTGTTCCTTGGAGAATTATCCATGCGGAAAATTATCACCCTAAAAAAACGGTTGCAAGCTGTGTCGCAGCATGTTCAATGACAATGCCTTGCCCATTTTAGGCAAATCTTAAAGAGATACCAGAAACAGAGCTCTGAACAGAATTTTAGGTGACAGGGGTCCAGTGCCAGAAAAAGACAAAGAAGGAAGTAACCCAAGAGGGGCTTTGATACCTGAAGTCCATGGAGGGGATTCCCTTCAAACAATAAACTCTCCTCCCTTTCCCCTCCTCGCCTTCTTCAATAGCCAACAAGAGTCTTCAATAAAGGTATGTAATGTTTATATTTATTTATATTTATTTATCATTGTCTTCTGTATGTAAAACTATAGTTATTTTTTAAAAAAATGAATTTTTGTGAATATTTTGGATGTCGGGAACGGATTAATTGATTTACATTACAATGGACCCCATATTTTGTAGTCATCAGATTTGTAATTTTCAGTAATACAGTGGACCTCCAGATTACGTAATTAATCTTTTCATAGGGCTACTTAAACCGAATCTTTTTTTCCATAAGAAATGGAAATTAAATTAATCCGTTTCAGACACCCAAAAGTATTAAAATAAATTTTGTTTTTACATTAAATTACACAGAAAACAATGACACATGAAGTATAAAACAGTAATAATTTGACACTTACTTTTATTGAAGAGTTGTTGATGGTGGAAGACGGAAGGAGGGAAGAGGAAGGAGGAGTTGCTAGTGTTTGGAAGGGGAATCCCCTTCCAAAGACTTCAGGTACCAAATTCTTTTCTGGGGTTACTTCCCTTCTTTGTTTTTTTAAAGGCACTAGGACCAGCAAGAATCACGGACCTCGTCGCTCAAAAAAATTTTTAAAGGTTTTGTTTCTGCGGATGTTTTGGGAAATTTTGCCCGGGGACGGGGTGTGTTTAGGGGCAGGACAAGATAGTCCTTCATTATGACACTAATATCAACTCTACGGCTTATTTATCTTACAATTCATCTAATATGACATAAACAATATTAATAAAGGAAACTTAACATATACCGAATGAATAAAATATGTCATTACGAATGTGAGGACTGGTGTTTTGTTTTTTGTTGTTGGGGGTATAAGGGCCACTGACCATTAGCCAGAATCTGGAATTCATTACCAGTAAATACAAAATAACCTTGTCTGAAAATCATTTTAAACTCTTCTAAAACAACCTACCACCCTTAACTAAATACTCTATTAAAAAATCTAATGTTTTTTTCCTATAAGATAATTTCCATTTTTACTATTATGTTCTATTATATTCTTTCAAAAAAGCTCAATGTTATTTTCCTATAAGATAATTTAAATTTTACTATTATATTACTACAGTGGCCCCCCCCCTAACGAAGCTCCATTTAGCAACAAATCGCATAAGAAGCTTTTTGAAAAAATTTTTCACGTAGCGGGCATTTACTCGTGAGCGAACCGTACCAGCGTGTCTGCCAAGCGTTGTTTCCGGAATATTACCCAGCGCACTCTTTCAAACATTCCAATACTTTGTTGTGTTTATTGTTGTAAGGATTGTCACTGTGAAATAAGTCACCTAGGTCCAAAGAAATTCCCCAAGTCAATAAAAGGGTATAGACCGCGTGATTAAGTGAGAATGGGAAAAAAATCACATGTCTTGACTTTTTTGGGGTTTCCAGGTTTTCTGCCAGCTGCTATTATGATAATCTATTAAACTGGATTTAGTATACCTGAATAAACTTGCTTACTTAAGTAAGTTAAGCAATTAATCGATAGAAAATGACAACAAAACTTAACTTCTACAATGTTTGAGATTATAGGGACACTGACAAGAGCGAGTACTGTGTCACCATCTCCTCCAAGTGTAAGTGTAAGTATTTCTTATTTATATGTTTGAATATTTTTTTATTTATAAATTAAAGGTAAGTGTTTCTTAGTTATAAATTATGCACATTGTTTGGGTGATAGTGGTGGTGGCTTTCTCCCGAAACCGACTACCACCACAGCTTATGGTCATCCCTTATACCCAACAAAACACAACACACTCCACCCGTCCTTAATTTCGAATGACATGTTTTATTCATTCTAGAGTTTATATCATGTTTCTATGTTATTAATATTGTTTATTATGTCATATTAGATGAAAGGGCTAGATAAATAAGCTGTAGAGTTGATATTATTTTTATATTGAAAGGACAAAATAGTGTACTATTTTGTCCTCCTCCAAACAAACTCTCATACACCAACAAAAGTCTTCAATAAAGGTAAATTTTATTTAACTGTTCATTTGTCCATTAAAATTTAAAGGCTTTACAGGCCCCCCTCAACATTCGCGGGGGGGGATCAAGAGCCTTCGAATGTTAAAAAATCGCAATGTTTGGGCCCCAATATATTGTAGGGAAATATAATACAATATTTTTTTCCCTTTAACCTATTGAACCATGAACAATCATAAAACACTAAAAACATCATAAAATAATGTACTAGATACATGTTTTTTTGAAAAAACGGGCCCTTGGGGGGGGCCCTTTTGGGTATAATTATGCAATACGTATTTTATAGTGTTGTGAAGTGTCATGGGGAATCAAGAGATTGACACACTGCTGCTTCTCCACCTTCTGTAGCCCCCCCACTTTGAAATTTTAGCCAAATGTTGAATTAAATATGTATACATTAAAAAAAAATAAAATAAAAATGAAACTCCAACGATAACTTTATTTTAATTTGCATAACTCATATTTACAGAAAAAAAAAAAAAGTAAAATACACATACAAGTTAAGCTTAAAAAAAAATACATTAAATTTACCATCTAACATCGTTACGGGGGAGGAGCTAATGGGGGGGGGGAAAAAGGGGAAGCAGTAAGTCAAGGGGCTGGGGGAGCCCGCGGGTGGTGGATGTTAGCCTTAGCGCAAAAAAAAATGTTGTGTAATTAACTTATATTAGTAAAAAAGGTTACGTATCTATTACATTTATTCCAAATTATATCAGAAACACGAAAAATTTCCCCAAAGAACTGTAAAAAAAGATGAAATAATAATATATCCCAAAAATTATATGAGGGGTGGGAAAAGCAAGCAGGCAAGCCCCCTTTTTGGAGGTGTTTACATCAGTGTAAACATCCCCCCAAACACTTTAAAAAAACAAAGGAAAAAAAAGCATTTATTATTTTTAGAATAATAATAATTTATAATAATTGATCGGGGGACTTTAAATGTCATCAGTATTTGGTAGGGACTTTTGAGCACCCCAAAACAAATTATTATTTATTATTATTATTATTAAATTTAATATTTTAAAATTATTATTTTTAAAATTTTTAATATTTTTTCCCCACAATATATTGTAGGGAAAAATAAAAAATAATAAAAAAAATAATGGCCGTGGTTCCGACGGGGGTTTGGTTTTGGGGCCCGCAGTAAACAGCCGGTTTACGGTTCGGGGCCAACAGAGGCCTGGCCCGGGCCGGGGGCCCCGGGGGGGTTTCCCCCCGGAATTCCTCCAGGAAAAACCCCCGGTAACCCCCAAAAAAATCAGAGAGAATGGAAATAAGTCACTCGTTTTTTTTTATCCTAGGTTCTCTAAAATAGCTGCTATTTAGATTTATAATTTTTTTTAACGACTGTTTTATCCCAATAAACTTACATTTTGGGGGGAAGGGGAAAAAAAATTAACATTTCCAAAAAACCTTTTGGTTGGGGGTCAGGGGGAAACCCCCGTCCCCAGCCACCCCCAACACCCCCCCACCATCCCAGCATTCATGGGCCCTACACGTTCAGTCCACTGCTACAAGCTAGCTATGTTTGTGAAGAAGAGAGAGCATGAATTTGTTTTTATTTTTTTAAAATTTCTATTCTTGTATCTCCCCAAACAATCAGGGCACCCAGTAGGCATACCAGTGTTGCTAAAAAGGGGCCCAAAAAAAAAGGATAAGCATTTAAGTCTTAAATTAACGGGAAAAAAAAGATATTAGACAAAAACATAACCCGTGGCCATAAGAAAGGGTTTCTTTTTAAAATAAAAAGAAAAAAAATTTTTTACTGACGACTTGACTGGACGACTTACTGACTGACTTGATTGACTTACTGAATGACTTGACTGATTTACTGAATGACTTGACTGATTTATTTAATGACTTGACTGGGGGTTTCTGAATGACTTGACTTACCGAATGACTTGACTGATTTTCTGGGAAAACTTGGCTGACACTGAATGACTTGATTTTCTTTTTTGACTTTACTGACTTGACTGAATTTACTTGACTGACTTACTGGGGAAAAAAATTGACTGACTTACTGAATGACTTGACTGACTTACTGGGAAAGACTTGACTGACTTTCTGACTGCCCTTTGGGCCCCCTTTACTGACTTACTGAATAAAGGCTAATTTACTGGGAAATTTAAAATTTTTTGACTTACTAAAATTAATTTTTTGGCTTACTGGGAAACAAAGACTTAATGACTGACTGACTTCACTGACTTACTGAATGACTTCACTGACTTACTGAATGACCATGACTTACTGAATGACTTGACTGACTTACTGACTTGACTGACTTGACTGACTTACTGAATGACTTGACTAACACTGACTGACGGCTGACTTACTGAATGACGACTAACTTACTGACTGACTTGACTGACTTACTGAATGACTTGACTGACTTACTGAATGACTTGACTGGCTTACTGACTGCCTTACTGACTGACTTGATTTGGGTTAATGAATGACTTGACTGGCTTACTGAATGACTTTCTGACTTACTGGGAAACGGCTGACTTACTGAATGACTGACTGACTTGACGGCTTACTGAATGACGACTGACTTGGGCTGACGGCTGACTTAATGGGTGACTTGACTGACTTACTGACTTGACTGACTTACTGAATGACTTGACTAACTTACTGACTGATTTTACTGGGCTTACTGAATGACTTGACGACTTACTGGGAAAGGCTTGACGGCCCGGCGAGCTGACTTACTGAATGACTTGACTGGCTTAATGGGAAAGACTTTACTGACTTACTGAATGACTTGACTGAAATGAATGACTGACTGACTTGACCCACTTACTGAATGACTTGACGGCTTACTGAATGACTTGACGGCTGACTTAACTGGGCTTACTGAAAAAGGGCTGACTTACTGAATGACTTGACTGAATTACTGAATGACAGTGATTTACTGACGGCTTGACTGACTTACTGAATGACTTGACTGACTTACTGAATGACTTGACTGACTTACTGAATGACTTAAAATTAGACACTCAGTACAACCATCGACTTCAGTTGCAGAACCTCTACCATCCACCCTCCCGCCCAGTAGGGCCACAGCATAACTTCCACTCTCTTCAGAATCATCCACAAACACCAGTACCCACAATTTAAAAAGGGAAATACTATTATTTCTTTTTATTTGTAGTCTTTAAACAGTAAAAACAACATAATACACCACGATAATGAACTACAATTACATATTCCCTTTTTTTTTTGTAAGATCTGTTGGTCTAAAAAAAAATTGTTTGGCTTTTGGGGACTCCCAGGGAAAATTTAAACCCTTTTTTCACCTAAGTTCTTTTTAAATTTTCAAAACGGGGCCAAAAGGAACTACCGTTAAATGATGATCTACCCTTTATCATGTATCTATGTTATTAATATTGTTTATTACGTCTTATTAGATGAATTGTGATAGATAAATAAGCCATAGAGTTATTTTTTTGGGAAATTATTTAAGTATTTTGTGGAGCCTGGAATTCCACTGGAACGGATTAATTCCATTTCAATTAATTTAAATGAGGAAAATTGACTCTGCAAACGAAAATCCAGTTTCGAGGAAGCTCCTGGAATGGATTAAACTCATAAGTAGAGGTTCCACTGTATTTATGCATAGTCTATAAGCCATTAGGGTTAACCCTATCGGGGGTTTTGGGTGTACTAGTACGACTTACGCCCCCGGGTTTTTTCGTACTAGTAAGCCCCTTTTCCAGCGCCCTCAAATCAAGCAAAAAAAGGCTGTTAGGCTTAGATGGGGAGAGGGAAAGGGTCTGGGGTCAGTGGTAAAGTATAAAAAAAACCTGCACCACACAGTTCATAATGAAAAAAATGACCCTTTTTGGTTTTAAAAAAAAGCGACTTTGCAGTCTATTTTTGTATGATATTTATGCTTGTATTCTCGTTTTTTTAGTCTTATTTGATAGAATGAATGATA